>JAGFNQ010003851.1:33416-82398 GCA_024364735.1 Boesenbergia rotunda | reverse complement strand
GACGGCGACGGACCTTTCCGGCCGCAGAAACATCTGCAAGGCGAGAGGAGAAATACCGAGTCGAGATCTAAATCTCTTCGAGGATTTCCTCCTTTGTTCGATTGATTTTTTGGGAGTTCTGGTGGCGGCGGATCGAATTGGCGTGGTGATTTGTAGCGGATGGAGATGGCTGGTTTCGCTTCGAGGAAGGCGAAGAGGAAAGAGCTGGAAGAGTTTTACGACGAAGAGATGCGCCACCCGCTGTCATGCCCTGCTACGAAGATTAGGAGACTGGTAAAACGCTCTTCTGATTCTGCTCTTTAGTTGGAAGTTTGTCTTGTTTGTTTTTTTTTCCTAGGTTCTGATTATGTTCTTCAGTGAATTTTTGCATAAACAATTTTGAGGGAGAAACACACTATAGTATTTCTTCAAAAAAATATATCTTATTTCTTTAACCATCAGGCGAATGCTTGCTTTTTTTTGTCTAGTTAATGGATTATCTGAGCAGTATCTTACTATGTAATGTGGATAACATGCCTAGTGCTTCGACTATCAGATCCAAGATACATGCATGGGGTAGAGACAGGGCATGTGTAATAGAGATTGATATGAGGGATCACAACAGAGCCAGTTTAGCAGTGACACATGTTATAGAGGAAAAGAGATAGTGTAGCAGAAAATCGTTGAATTTACTAATGGTTGAACAAATTATGGCAAGAAGGCATTAGATGGGCATACACTTTTAGACTCTATAAAGGGAAGAGATTCTGGAGATCTTGAACTGCACGTAAGGTGATATAATTTCTCCAACTTGGACACTCTTATTTCACTCTGATCAATCCCACTTAACCCCACTTCAATTACAAAGTAAAATCACTTAAATCAAGCTCCTCTATTGTACATCATAACCGCTCACATATCCCATCCTTCATTGTTGTAGAACTGAGCATAACCAACTTGAACTCAAGCAAGTTTACATTCACTTCATTTCTTCCTTTCAACTGCAGCTGAATAGTTCCCAGTTCTGGCGAACTCCTGCGAACTTGATTACACTAATCAATTGCTGACAGCTGACTAACAAAAATATGCTTAACTGTAAGTGATGAATTAATTCAATCTGTGTTGAATGTGCTTTGATATTTCTTATCATAATAAAGTCATCGAATACAAAATTTAAGTGCAATTTTATAGCCCAAGTACTGGTAGCCTAGTGGGGTTCAAAAATATGTTGATTAAGAAACATTTGAATTCACTTTGATATTCAAGGTTATCAAGTATCAAAATCCTATAGGTTTAGTTTCTTGTCCATGATATGATTCGGTGACCTTAAATAACCAAAGTAGATGCTCTTTTTCTTCCATAAAATATACATAGGTGAGCAATCATTTTTCTTGAAATGAGTTGGCCTCTGATCATTAGGTGCCAAAGGGATTTTAGAAAATCATTTGTAAAGGGATGCTGCTCTGTACATTCTCTTGATCCTTACTCAAAGATCTTCTCTGACATGTTGAGGACAAGTGAAAACCATGGCCTCATCATATTCTTCCCTTCTTTTATCCAATTACTTCAGGCTCATTTCAACCTGAAAGAATAAATTTATAGGACAATTAGTATGCATATTTTTATTATTATCATTGTGAGGCTTGTTTCTTTCAATTTTTTGATGTTGGGTTCATGAATCTTATCTCTCCGTTCACCATTACAGTTGATGCTAGGCCATATATCACTAGTGATATCCAGGCCTCAAATCATGTTTTATTAATGAAATCTTCTTTGGTCTTTTTCTACATCTTAGATCTCCAACTCTGGTTGATTTAACTAGTGTAACTTTATAACTATATTTTTTTTGTTTTAATCTTTCTTAAAGTATCAGTTGCAGAACCGCTACTGGCAGTTCTTTATTGATTGGTTATTTAGTTAATCCTTCCTCTTTTATGTCGAATTCAGTTCATTCAACATTGAGATTTATTCTGTCAGGTATAAGTGAAATATGCCTGCATCATACAATCATGCATGTCCCTGCACTACAACCCTGTGATTCTCTGAGATTTGCCAATCTGCATATTCTGATTGCAGTGCATATTGATCTACTTATTATTATTCGTTGAACTATTGTTTAGAAATGATACACATTCCTTTGATAGCTTTTCTCTTTGTCTAGTGTAGTACTTCATCAGCTATTACTGTGTTTCTTATGTTTTCTCCCTTCCATTATCATGATGTTTGCAATTTGTTTTTCTAGGATGCCGACATGCTCTCTGCGATGGAAGAGAATGATACAAGCACTGTTTCCACACCTAGCTATCTGCTACCAAGGGAACAATTTCAAGACATGGAACTTGTTCCTACAACATATCATCCAAACGAGGAGAGATCTTTAGTTATATATAACACTCCTGAAGCCTCACTAATTTTACCTTCTGATGAGCTGATGGTTTCTTTTAGAATGAGCTCAAATCTGATTCATGAAATCAAAAGTAAGTACCTGCGGTTCAAATTATGAATAGACAGTAATGAGTTTCCTAATCCTTTATCAGGTACAATAATTGGAAATTTTTTCCATTGATCCGATATTCTCCAGCTGATTTGTTTTGATGTCAATGTGCATCATATCACAGAAACTTGTTTCTTGATGTTAAATGAGTATTCAATCACAGGGTTATCAGATAAGTTTCACCAAAAGATTGGATATCAGACAGTAGGTTCGCCTATCTAGTATCATTGGATGCTATATGGTTCCAAGTTTTATCTCTCTTAGCTGGCATGGTCAAAACATATTGTTTGGGGCAGCTGGCACAGATAAATTGTCTGTGCTGACATAATTTCAATGGTATCAATTGACATAGGTCTGAGCTGCTTATCTCAACTCATATTGGTTGAGACATGAAGATATTTTTTTCCTAACTCATCCTTATTCATTTATTACCAGTCACATGGTGCAGATGTAACACTATAAAAGAGAGGAAAGGGGAAGCATGAACTAGAACACCATCAACTAAGTGACCGTGAAGTAGGAGAAATCGAGATGTGTCTACTTTCTATGATTATATCTGTTCAATTTCAATTGTTCCCGGCTCAAGTCCAACTCCTAGTAGTTAACTTAGATATACTTATAGACTTCTGAAAAATTAATTTCATGTCTTTTTAACTTGGATATTGGAAAATTATGGGATTGTTCTCACTATGAGGCTACAAATAAGGTTTTCATTTGATGCACAACCGTGATTTTGCTATTATTAAGATATTAATCATTAGTTGACTATTTGTAGTGTTTCTATAACTTGTTACTCTAAGGTGTAAATCTATTTAACTTTCTAATTATTATTGAATAGAATGATATTATATGATTAAAAGTGTTTGAATCACCTCATTTTGAAGTGTGCCAAAACTTGCCAAGTATTAGCACGACATGGTACTTCGAAGTCTGAAAATCCAGCATCGAAAGATACTTGCCCTTGTTTTATTATAAGTTTATTCACTAATTATATGAACAAACTATTATGAAGTAGATTCAAAACTTAATCTGCAGTTGTAATCGAACAAGTTCTCTGCATCTACCATTAGCATCATCTTTGACCATGCTTCACTTTGCTGCAGACAAATTGTTCAAGCTTCAGGATCAAACCATCTTCAACATGGATGACAAGGTAGCTGCATCCAATGACTCCCTAGCATTGGTTCCTTGGGTGCCACAGCAGCAATCTCTCAATTCTTACGAGTTGATTGCCACTCAATTAAGTGATTCACAACATGACCCAATGGAATCTGAACAAGCTGAGGCAGTTCTCATGGAAGTCGAAGAAAACAAAGAGCGATCAGGAACTAATGAATTTGAAGCAAATGCGCTCCAGCAATGGCAGAAACATTGTGTGACTTCTAGTTCTAAGCACTTGTCTAATACACCAAATCCTATAATATGGTAACCTTGAAGAGGAACAGAGGTACTGTTCTTTTTTCCTTTTAGTTGAATTCTGAAAGTGTTCATATCTATTTCTAGTGCTAATAAATTCATTAGCGAATTACCTGATTAAAGTCGATGAAATAGTAATATTCTCTTGAAATCGCACAGTAATAAATTACCAGTATATTCTTGCTAATCTTCGTTTATGAAACTCATTACGTGATCATCTTTGTAGGTTCTCATGGAAGTTGAGGAAAGCGAAGACCAAGCCAGAATCAATGCATTGGAAGTGTGGAGGAGCTCCAGCAATGGTAGCAACATTGCATGGCTCCTCAGTACTTAGTAAAAAACCATACCTAACCCTATAAGATGGTAATACACTGATGAAGAATGGAGGTATCGATTAGTTATCCTTCTGGTTGAATGTTAACTTGTTTCAATCCCCTTCTGAACCCTAGTGGATTCTAATCCATCGAACTCAAACCTCTAAAGATGATGGTGTTTGTAAAGTTTACTAAAAGATTAGCAAGAACACACGTCTGACTTCACTAGATTACTATTTCACTTCCTTGGCTAAAGCAAATTTATATAGAACCTGAATTTACGAAATATAAATTGATTAGTATGTGACACGTAGTTTTTTTATAATTTTTTTAAAGTGTGTCTCTAGCAGTAAGTAAAAATGAAAATAAAAATAAAGCGATAGAAACAAATCAATTGCATTTTTCCTTGTAAGACGGGAAAAAAATGTCTATGTTTTATTTTTCCTTGATTAAAATATTTCTAAAGAATAAGTAAAATTTATCTTCTACATTATTCTTTTATTAGTTTTGATGAATGAAATTATAAAACTTTTCATTCAATTTATAAGTTTTTTTAAATTTATTTGTTTTTTCTCTAATTGTTTTTTTAATATTTTCTAGCACTCAGAGTCTAAATAAACTTCTTCGTATGACAATATTTAGAGTACCTGCTTGACTTTAGTATAAATTATCCATTTAAAAGGTTAGTTCAGTGATTTTGAAATTTTATTAAAACAATAAATTTGATTAAATTTAATAAAGCAGTCTTATCAATGGAATCAGATAAAATTGAAACGATATCACTCTATTATTGATTTAAAAAACAACACAATCTGAATTAATAATATTTTATCGGTTTGAATTTTTATTTTTTATTAAAAAATAAAAAAATTATTTAATTTGAAAAACATTAATTTATTTAATTTGAAAAAAAATAATTTATTTAATTTCGAATCCGAATGATATGTTACCTAGCAAACTGTCCACTCCGTAAGGCGCGGACATATATACACTGTTGTGCCACAGCGTTTCTTATTTTTGTTGTTAAAATATCAAAAACAACCTTTCATTTAATTTTTATTTTAAAAATATTTTTGATCCAACTTTAGCTCCCGCATTTAGTTGAACTTATTTTAATATATGAATTTGATCAGTTACGGATTGATCTCTACGGATCGCGTGGGGGCTGATACCTAATCGGTTACCAGACCGATCAAGCCTTGCCTGATCGGTCTGGTGACCGATTAGGCCTTGCCTGATCGTGACCGATCAGGCACCGGAGGCTCGAGAGCGTCCTGACGGGTTCACCCGTACCCGAAGGGTTCACCCTACCCCTTAGGGTTCATGCACCCCACCTAGGTTATAGTTTTGTTCGGGGGTGGCGACCGAAGGCCGCTGTTGGTGTCGAGAAGTTACAGGTCGCCTGATCGGGCACCGGAGGCTCGGGAGCGTCCCGATAGGTTCACTCGTACCCGACGGGTTCACCCTACCCCCTAGGGTTCATGCACCCCCCTTGGGTTATAGTTTTGTTTGGGGGCGGCGGCTGAAGGCCGCCGTTGGTGTCGAGAAGTCGCAAGTCGCCTGATCGGCCACCGGAGACTCGGGAGCGTCCCCAACGGGTTCACCCGTACCCGACGGGTTCACCTTACCCCCTAGGATTCATGCACCTCCCCTGTATTATAGTTTTGTTCGGGGACAACGGCCGAAGGCCGTCGTTGTTGTCGAAACGTCGCCAGTAGTGTGTCTGATCGGTCACCAGATCGATCAAGCACCTGCCTGATCGGTCTGGTGACCGATCAGGTACCAATCCGCACGCGATCCGTAACGCGTGATCCGTGAGAAATCAAAACTCTTTTAATATATATATAACAGTTAGTTAAAACTGAGTTTGGAATCAAGATACTATGTGAATCCATCAAGCACAAATTGTATCAGTGATAATAAAGTTGGGTAACATTGAATCTTGGACGATCAATTTGATTCCACGAAAATTTCTCATCGACCGTTAGGACAATCGAAAAACGTTCATGACGGACGATCTAGAAATTTAACGTCTTAAGATTTACACCCAATTATAATTTTTTTTATAGAATATGTTTTAATTAGAAATTGAATAATAAATATTTGCGATAGATAATTAATCATCCTTCGCTACCCAATAATTCCAGGACGATATTAACCTTATACAGAACTGAAGGTTTTGAACGTAATCAAAATATATCCCTGTGATATCACTCGCCCTTGGTATTATTTAAGCCCGTCTCATTCAGTCAAACACAACAACACAAACCCACCTTCATTGAATGACAGTTGGCATCTCTAATAATTAGAGTATTAAATGTGTTTTCTTTACGATCTCCATGAGAATGTGAAGATTTATTAAAACATATCAAATGATTAAAACTCTAAATATATTTTTTTTATCTAATTCATAACATGTATAATTATATAATTTTATACATATTATATTAATTTTGAAATAAAAAAAATATTTAAAATTTTACTATTACTTTTAAACTACAAACCTCAAATCTTAAATCTCACCTCTACAATAGTTTAACGCTTTTTATTCAATTTTTCTTTTTTTGATTTTATAAACCTCTCGAGATGATTAAATTGGATGAATATTTTAAAAGCTAATTTAAATAAATTTAAATTTAAATTTATCTAATAAGTAAATTAGAAATTGCACGAAATTCAAGCACTTCAATTATTAAAAAAAATGTAAATGTCTTTTTTATTTACATGGGACTAAGAACATGTTTCAATACTGATCCGGGCGTATGATTTTTAGAAGGATCCAGAGCTCGATCGGGTTCGATTGCCGATCTAAACTGGTAGTAAATAAGCCGAACCAAGAGTCACCCGAGGTCTGGCACTCGGGGTCGGTCACCTAAGGCCGGGTACTCGGGGTCGTCACCCGAGGCCGGGCGCTCGAGGTCGGGTACTCGGGGTCGGTCATGAAAGGCCCAAAATAGAGTGTCACGAATGAGCCTCAAATTGATTAAGTATCGAAAACCCACGGCTCACAAAAGAAAAGTGTAGTGTAGGGACCTCGAGTCGTATTTTTCACAAGGACTAGTAGTAGCTTTGCTTGAATTTAGGCTTAGGGATCTTTTTTGGGTTTTCGATGTAAAATGGGGGGTTCTGGTATTTTAAAATAATTCTTTAAATGCAAAAAGAGAGAAAACCAGTGAAGATTCAAAGCTAACAAAATGGGAATATTATGCTAAGTGTAATGAGCTAATGAGCAGATTAAACTAACCATAACGATCAAAGAAAAACTTAGCTAAAGTTGCATCAAGGAGAAAGTTCCAATTCTTTTTGGGTTTTTGGTATAAATCCTAGATTAAAAGGTGAACTCTAGTTCTAACAATGATCTTGAACTGATCTAAACTCAACTAACAAAAAAAAAACAATCTTTCAGCAATAAATCTTTCAGCTAACTCAACCAACCGAGCTCTATGAATAAAAACTTAACTAAAATCTATCTCACAGTTAACCAATTACTCAACAGATTTTAATCCTACTTAGCCTAAGCAATTGAAACCTAATTATGAAATTAACTAGAACTTAACAGAATAAAACAGATTCAAATTGGCAGGTTCAAATAAGATTGGGATCTAACCTAAACATGAAATGCAGCTAAGTAATTTGCAAGAAACAAACAACACTATAAACTAAGAACAGACAACACTAATTCTTGCACTGAATTGAAGCTAATTTATGAGGAAAATGAGGCACTTCACTCTAAAAGTAGATCTAATTACAGCTACAAGAATCTATTGACAAAGTAAATTCGGAAACAAATGCAGAATTGAAACCAAATTAGCTACTCCACTCGAATTCAACCCATCTTCACAAACTACACTTCTTGGCGTCACCCAAGAGCTGGAAATGATCCAGAAATCAACAACTAGGCTTCTGAAATTCTCTGGGCTTGGATTTGAACGAATCTGAAGCCTTGAATTTGAGAAACCCTCTCGCACTCAAGATTTCAGAACTCAAAACAGATTTAAAATGGCAACTCTGGAAACACTGATCTAATCCGCTGCGATTTGGCGCGAGGGTGATCGATGAGCTCCGCGAAGCCGTTAGACAACTTCACTGAAGCTTGGGGATGAAAGAAACGCTGAATCAATCAGCTGTTGTGGCCGCAACAACTAAAATCACAGTAAGTTCGCCGCAGGAACAGGGCAGTGCAAACTCGCCCAAGAAACCCTCGAGAGCGAGATTCCAGGCTGCAAGAGATAGTCCAGATGATGACCTGAGCCTCCTTGATAATTCTGCAGCTTGAAGAAGAAGAAGAACGCGAGATCGGGGCTTGCCGAGAAGGGAAAACGGGGAAGAAAGGCAACGATGAACAGTGGCGAACACTGTGCCAAAATCAGGGTTTTATGTGAACCAATTGAACCGGGTTAATTTTGAAATGGTTCAAGGGTTTAGTGAAAATTAGGGCTTTGTTTAGGGGGGTTTTACTCAGATTCGGCTTGGGTCTTGATGTGGGTTAGGCAATTGCTGACTTGAGCTTTTCCCTTCCTTAGATGAGCTTGGGCCTTGATCATGTACCACTTGGATCCAATTAGATCTTTGCCTACAAGGCCAATTGAAATTAATTAGAGTTTAACACAATAAATTTCAGCAATTTACACTTGAGTCCAAAATTTATCATCATCTCATAAATCTAACAACAACAAAAAATATGGTGTTCAACATTAATTCCAATGAAATGTATCCAATATGAACCCTAATTAACATCTCAAAAATGAACTTATCAACTCCCCCACACTTATTCTTGCACGTCTCGTGCAAGTAAACAAAATGAAGAACAACTAATGTTGTACCATACCCCTTAAAACATTCTCAATCATGTTAGAAGAAAATTGAATGAAAGCTACCTAGGTTTGCCAAATTTCAAAGACCCAAGTATACATGGATTAATTTCTAGTTCTTGGTCAACAACTCAATGTACTTCCTCTATCATGAATCGATTGAGATGAATTTTCACACTAATCCTTTCAAAGGAGATTTTGGTGGCTCTCAATCTAATTTCTAATTCATGATACAAGTGGGGCTCACTCTAGCTACTCATGGTTCATGCATTTCCATAGGCTTGCTTCTCTTCTACTCTCCACCATCATCCTTGACATTGAAATCACACTTATAAAGGCTTATTTTGAGTTGCAAGGAAATCATGAACTAAAGCAACAAGACTTGAGGTATTAGAAAAGAAATGAAGAGATAAAGAAAAGAATAGCTCGGTGTGATGGTGGAAGACATGGGCATGAATGAATGTTGCTTGATGAATTTTTGCATCACTCCCCTTGTGCATTTTCTGACCTTCTACTCATTCTACAATATCTCTGTACTCCTCCTTTCATTGTTCACTGTATTTATAGTTTCCAGTCACTGTTTTTCTGTTTTCTTCCATTTCCACTGAACCATTGGTTAAAATTTTCAATTCAGAAGTGCACATCCATTTCCATCTCAATTTCATTCCTTTGGCACACTTATTTTCTATTTTTGCATTGTCTTTTGGCACTTCTGAACATTCTGTGTGTTTCAAACTTCATTCTGCTCTTGATATCAACATTAAAATCTTTGTTTTCATCGCTAAGCCAAATGTCGTTCCATTCCAATTTTGATCTTTCACAGTTGTTCTTGATGACCTATTCTGAGCAACTCAATTTCTTTCTTTTCTGCACACATCACTGAGTAGAGTTTACATTCAAATAGTTTGGCACACAATCTGTTTTTGCACTGATTCCACACTAGTGAGCTGCAAAAACCTGCACACTACACCCTTTTCAACAAAGAACAGATTATTTCATTCTGAAAGTTGCTGCAAATTCAGCAACCTTTCTGTGTTGTCCAGCAGCTCTCAGTAGACCACAAATCAAAGCACCAAAACAAGCAATCCCTTGCGTGCCAATTGGCACAGCACAGTCCTTCCCAAACCAAAACTGAAAGCACCACGGTTCAAATGCAGCCAAGCTTCAACCTACTTTCAGAGCTTCAAAAAGCTGTCAGCAATTTACAGTAAGCCAGTTGCATCACCACTGCTGACAGGAGCTAATTTCAGCAACAAAAACGCCCCTAATGTAGCCCCTCTCCTCTATTATCCAAAGTATAACACCCTCAGCAAATGCAGTGATAGGTAGCATCCCCTTTAAAACCCTTTACAGCAGATTTTCAGCAATGCAACCACCCCACTGCAGCACCTTCTCTTGCAGCAGACTCTCTTCAGAAATCAAAGAAACCCTTGGTACGAAACAGTGTGCACATAACAGTTTTGCATTAATTTCTGTACTATTCAGCACACACAGTGTTACCTGTACACGAGCTTACACTTTTCAGCTTCACACTTTAGGGTCAAGGAACTGATTTTAGCTTAAAATAATCCAATTTCTTTTCTTTAAACTTCTTTGCAGCATGTTCACACAGTCCACAATTTGATACTTGAAAGGATTCTACACGGCTAACTTGGCACATTAGTTTCAAGTTGATACAATGTGTACAACATTATGATAACAGCTTTTGAACATGTTTTTGCTTTAAGTGCAGCTTCTGATATTCAGACTTGGCATGCAGCATTCTCATGTCATTGGCAATTTGAATTTGTGCATTTAACAGCTTAATGGCAGTGGTTCTTCAGAAATTTTCAGTAATGAACTGATTTCAAATTTAAGGTAATCTCATCCTCCATTTCATAGAAGATGTGGACCATAAAGAACAACATTTGTTACTTGCAAATGCACAAACTTCAATTGATTTTATCAACAATTCGAAATCTGCTCCAAATAATTCTGAAATTTCAGTAATCTCTGAATACCAAATGAAACAATTTCAGAGCTCCTTAATACACTTAAAACAGTATGCCAAAATTAAAACAAATCCAATTAGATCCAATTCAATGATGTTTTCAGAACAACTCAGTAGATTTCCAAGCCAACTTGTTGTGCAGTAATTTCTTAGCTTCAACTCAAGTAGTTTATGGTAATGGACAGCAATAAGGTGTCATAAAGAATTCTGCATTCTGCATTCTGCATTCACTTCTTCTTATTCAGAATTAGGACAGTTTGTATCCTTGATTAGCTGAGTTGGATTCAACTTGACATGATTAAGAAGACATAAATAAAATTCCTGCATAGCATCAATAACTCCACAGCTTTGATACTGCACTTTACAGCTTAATAGCAATTGTTTACAGCAACTTAGTTCTTCAGCATTTGTATCAGAATTTCAGTCACTAAAAATTACTACAGCTTACCAAAATCAGTTCAACTGCTCCTTAAGAAATGAGGTATGGAAATAATAGAGTTGCTGTATTTAATTAGAGCAATTACTTCAATGATCCTGCGCAGCTAACAAGCTTCCACATACATCATCTTGACACAAACAGTTTCAGGTCACTCACTGTTTTAGAATTCTGCACTCTACACAACAGCTTCGGGGCACCTCCTTAACATGAAAACTTGCATCATTCAAAGAATCCAAACCAACCACAACCTCCCCCACACTTAAATCTTTGTCCGTCCCGGGCAAAACATCATCAATTAACACACATGAATGCCCATATCCAGAAAAATATGTGAAAGAAATTTGCTATGAGGATAAAATTGAATATAAAGAATAAAGAAAGTTGATGATTTGCAAGGAACAAATAGGAATTTGTGTGGAGGAAGAAGAACAAAATAATTCACCTTCATGAGTATGATTCAATTCATAGAATTATGGCTTTGAAAGAGTTAAAGCAAGTTCTAGATTTGCAATCATATGAGTGCATCACACAAGTAAAGTTCAATCCTCACTAGGTATAAAATCTTCATCTCAATTTTCATCAATCTAGAGTCCATTAATCAAGTTATTACTCAAGCATTCAAAATTGTCATCCATGCACTTGAATCTCTTAACTCAACAAGCAAAAGTTAACTAACTTTCAAAACCCTCTAAAATGATATAGATGCAAAAGGCGATTACGCTCGCCCCCAGCGCCCCCGACAGCCTGCCCCTAAGCCAAGACGAGGGAGGTAAATCACGGTAACCGAAACAGTTAGGACACAGTTGGGCCGAGAACTTTGTACACAGGACGCCTTTGATATTATCGCAGCGCGCCCCGTGCGGCTCGAACCCAGGCGGTTAGATGCAAGCCCCTGTGCTCTAAAATGATATAGAGAAGTATAAGGAGGTGGTTACACTTTATTCCATTAACCAAGACATCTAGCTAAATGACATAACCAAAACTAAGTGCTAATACTCACAATTAAGATTTATTGGAACTTGAAAAGGAAAGCTAGATAATGCAAAAGTAGGAATGAGGTTTATTTGAACTCCAAATGTATGATTGCCGAAATTAAAACTAAAACTAGTATTCACAATGAAAATTTATTTGAATTCGAAACTTAACACTTAATGAAGCAAATATGACTGTGAACTAAACATTTATTATTGTCAAAATAAAGGAAATGGTATTCACAATAGAAAGCGTAATGATGAATAAAATTTTCATGAAACTAAATGATTAAATCTAAGCATGGTATTTACATGAAGAATTTTATTTGAACTTTAAAGTAGCTATTTAAGAAAATTAATTGCGCATGCAAACTAAAATTTATTATTGCAACAAGGAAATGGTATCTACAAAGAAAAATGAGTGCAAAATTTAGTGAACTCCCCTTTCAAGTTGGGTATGTGGCATCTATAGAGTCCACTCCATTCACCTCTAGCTCCTTTATCTCTTCATGGAATTTCTTGAGCCGGTGACCATTAACCTTGTACACTTGGCTTGTAGCCTCCTCTTGAATCTCTACCACTCCATAGGGAAAAACATTAGTTACAAAAAATGGATCCTCCCATCTTGACCTCAACTTACCTTTGATCAATTTGAGTCTTGACTTGTATAATAGCACCTTGTCACCAATTTGAAATTCTTTGTTTACAATGTGCTTATCATGAAAGTTCTTAGTCTTCTCCTTGTAGATCCTTGAATTCTCAAATGCTTCCAACCGGATTTCTTCAAGTTCTTGAAGTTGCAACTTTCTTTCTTCTCCCACCTTAGTAGCATCAAAATTGCAAGCCTTCACCGCCCAATATGCTTTATGTTCAATCTCCACAGGTAAATGGCATGATTTCCCATATACAAGTCTATAAGGTGACATTCCAATGGGAGTCTTGTATGCAGTGCGATATGCCCATAGTGCATCAGCAAGCCTTTTGCTCCAATCTTTCCTATTAGGTCCCACGGTCTTTTCCAAAATTGATTTTACCTCTCTATTAGACACTTCAGCTTGTCCATTTGTTTGGGGGTGATAAGCAGTAGAAACTTTATGTACAACCCCATACTTATTAAGTAGAGCTTTCATGTGTTTATTGTAAAAATGAGATCCTTGGTCACTTATGATTGCTCTTGGAATTCCAAACCTGTAAAAAATGTGTGACCTAACAAAACTAACAACAACAGATGAATCATCAGTCCTGGTGGGAATGGCCTCCACCCATTTTGAAACATAATCAACAGCTAAAAGAATGTATAAGAATCCAAAAGAAGCAGGAAATGGTCCCATAAAATCTATACCCCAAACATCAAATATCTCACAAAATAAAATGGTTTGTTGAGGCATTTCATTTCTAGCACTAATGTTCCCTGTTCTTTGACATCTATCACAACATTTACAAAACCTATATGAATCTCTAAACAGGGTGGGCCAGTACAATCCACATTCTAAAATTTTTCTAGCAGTTCTTTGTGGTCCAAAATGCCCACCACATGCTGAAGAATGACAAAAAGTGAGTACAGAATGAAACTCATGATTTGGTACACATCTCCTAATGATTTGATCACTACAAAATTTCCACAAGTAAGGATCATCCCACACATAATATTTTGCATCACTTTTAAACTTATCCTTTTGAGCTTTCGAAAAGTGTGTGGGAAAAACATGAGCTACAAGAAAATTCACTAAGTCTGCATACCAAGGTGACTCACCATGCAGCTGTAAAAGCTGCTCATCTCTGAAATCATCATCTATGGCCGTGGGATCTCCATCTCCCTCCAATCTGCTCAAGTGGTCTGCTACTAAATTTTCCTTGCCACTCCTGTCCCGTATCTCCAAGTCAAACTCCTGTAGTAGTAGCATCCATCTCATAAGCCTTGGCTTCGCATCTGGCTTCTTCAGGAGGTACTTCAGTGCTGCATGATCAGAAAACACAACAATATGAGAACACAATAAATATGATCTGAATTTATCTAAAGTAAAAACAATGGAGAGAAGCTCCTTTTCTGTGGTAGTGTAGTTTGCTTGGGCTGAATCCAAGGTCTTTGAGGCATAAGAAATAACATATGGTGCCCCATCTACTCTCTGTGCAAGTACTGCTCCTACTGCATGGTTCGAGGCATCACACGTCAACTCAAAAGGTAAGCTCCAGTCCGGTGATCTGATGATAGGTGCAGTAATAAGAGCTTCCTTCAATCTCTGAAAAGCCTCCTTGCATTTTGCATCAAAATAAAAATCCACATCCTTCTGCAACAATCGAGACAATGGGAGAGCAACTCTACTGAAATCTCTGATAAATCTCCTGTAGAAACCTGCATGTCCAAGAAAAGATCGAACATCCCGTACGCATACGGGGTAAGATAAAGAAGATATAGCACTTATTTTTGCAGGATCTACCTCTATACCTCTCCTAGAGACTATGTGACCCAAAACAATGTCATGCTCAACCATAAAATGACATTTTTCAAAATTAAGAACCAGATCAGTCTCGATGCATCTATGCAAAACCCTAGATAAATTTTCTAAACATGATTCAAAGGATGTACCAAAAACAGAAAAATCATCCATGAATACTTCCATGCAGTGTTCTAACAACTCACCAAAGATACTTACCATACACCGCTGGAAGGTCCCTGGGGCGTTGCAAAGTCCGAATGGCATCCGTCTGTAAGCAAATGTGTCGAAAGGACAAGTGAAGGTAGTCTTCTCTTGATCTTCCGGATCTATGCAAATATGAAAATAACCTGTGTATCCATCCAAAAAGCAATAGTGTGACTTCCCCGCCAATCTCTCCAACATCTGATCAATAAAGGGCAAGGGATAGTGATCCTTCCTCGTGGCTTGGTTCAGCTTCCTATAATCCACACAAACCCTCCATGCATTTTTCACTCTTGTGGGCACCAACTCGTTGTCTTCATTTGCCACCACTGTAACTCCTGATTTCTTGGGGACCACATGAATAGGACTCACCCATCTGCTATCAGAAATAGGGTAAATGATGCCTGCCTGTAGAAGTCTAGTCACCTCTTTCTTTACTACATCAAGAATCAAAGGGTTGAGTCTTCTTTGTGGTTGTCTCACGGGCTTCATATTTTCTTCTAAGTGTATCCGATGCATGCAGATAGCAGGACTAATCCCAGAAATATCAGCAAGTGTCCACCCTATAGCTTTTCTGTGCTGCCTCAGAACTTGTAATAATTTTCCCTCTTGCTCTGGTTCTAAATTCTGGGCAATGATGATAGGTAGTTGCTGATCTTCTCCCAAATAAGCGTACTTCAAGTGTGCTGGCAAAGGCTTCAACTCAGGCTCTGACTGCTCAGTAGATATGGGTGATCCCTGGGGCTCAGTGCAATCCCCTACACTCACATACCTACCCTCTGACTCTCCTGACACATCAACCATCAAGAGTGATCCCTGGGGCTCAGTGCAATCCCCTACACTCATGAAATCTCCCTCAACTGTAAGAGGTCCAGAAACGGATCCAAACTCAGCTCCTCCTGCAGACATAACATCTCCTGCATCTATAGAGCTCAGGTCACACTCATGAACATCAGAGAAAATCCTATCAGCAAGGGCATCTACACCAACCAGCTCCTCAGTAACATCAATACTCAAAATAGAGTGATCCTCCCTCGGGTGCTTCATAGCGTCAAGAAGACTGAACTGGACTACTGTATCTCCTATCTTCATGGAAAGCGTCCCTGCATGTACATCAATCTTCGTTCTAGCGGTCTTCAAAAATGGTCTCCCAAGGATGAGTGGAGATCTATGTGCAAGGAAATCTCCCTCCATGTCCAATATATAAAAATCAGCTAGGAAGATCAACTCTTTCACCTTAACGAGCACATCCTCAATCATACCGGCTGGGTGAGTCTGGCTTCTGTCAGCCAGCTGAATCACTACTCCTGTAGGCTGTAAAGGGCCTATGCCCAACATCTGAAAAACTGACCTAGGCATCACATTGATGGAAGCACCCAAATCTAACATGGCATCCTGAAATAAATTGCTTCCAATCTCACAAGGTACCGTAAAAACTCCTGGGTCGTCACATTTCTGAGGAATTTGCTGAAACAGTGCTGAAACATTTTTGCCCATGTTAACTAACTCATTCCCTTCAACCTCTTCTTGTGAATGCACAAGTCTTTGAGAAACTTAGCATATTTTGGAATTTGCTTGATCATGGTGAGCAATGGCACATTCACCTGCACTTTGCTAAAAAGATTCACAAGATCTTGAAATTCTTTGGCCTTCTCGTCCTCCACTTCCTTCCTTGCATGAACTTTACGTTGGGGAAAAGGCAAAGGAATTCTTGACTCTTGTTCTTGATGTTTGGAGACTTGTGAGGCTGAATTCTCAGCTTGTAAAGAGGCTGGAATGTTTGCTGGAATTTCCTCTGAATTGTGTGTTTCTTCTATTTTTTCATCCACAATGATGGGATCAACTTGGGTGGGAATTTGACTTGAACTTGGGCCACCGTAGGCTGCTGGAATTTGCTGAAAAGGGCTGAATTGAGCTGCTGGAATTTTCGGTTCCAAGCCTGAATATTTTGGGTCTTGAGCTAAAACTTCCTTCCCACTTCTAAGAGTTATTGCGCTCACATTTCCTTTAGGATTTGGAGTTGTTTGTGAGGGTAATTGACTTGACCCTTGAGCTTGCATTTAGTTTATCCCACTTGCTAATTGTCCAATTGTTCTCTCAATGTTTTGCAAAGTTGTATCCGTCCTTTGTTGGTTTTGTTGTTGAAGCAAGTTGAATTGTTGTTGTTGTAGCATGTGTTGCATTAGCTCCTCCATCTTTTGTTGTTGTTGTGAATTAGATCCACTAGAACTCCCATAACTTGTATATGACTTTTGTGGGGCTGGAATCATGGAAGATGGCTGCTGTAAATTCTGGAAACCTTGCTGGAAATTCTGTGAACTTTGCTGAAATTGATGTGTAGGTTGCTGAAATTGTTGGAATTGCTGTGGAGGTTGATTTTGCTGCTGGTAATTGCTGAAAGGCTGCTGGAATTATTGCACGGGTTGGTATTGTTGCTGGAATGTGTTCTGAAACTGCTGGGAAGGCTGAAATTGATGCTGGAATGGCTGAGATGACTGCTGAAAATTCTGTATAGGTTGCTGTGGTTGCTGAAAATGTTGATTTTGTGGCTGGAAACCATGCTGTGGCTGCTGTGAACTCTGAAATGAGGGCTGGTTTTGCTGAAATTGTTGATGGGAAGGTGGTTGTTGGTAAAAAGAGTTCTCATACTTCAAGTTTGGATGGTCCCTCCAACCCGGATTGTAGGTAGATGAGTAGGGGTCATTTCTTTGTTGGAATTGAGCTCTTGCTAAGGCCGCAACCGATTCATCTTGTTGGAGATTTGGACAAAGGTCTGAATTGTGTTCTTGGCTTGAACAAATGCTACACACTCTTGTAACTTGATTTGGAAATGAAGTTGTTGTAAATTTGAGGCTTGGTTCACATTGTTCAATGCCATTTGCTTTACTAGAGATGACAACTCCAACAATTGGTTCTCCAACAATGAGCTCTTGCTTTCTTTTTATTCATTAGGCAACACTTGAGCTTCATGAACCCCTCTTGTAGTGAGTGCTCTACTCCCGAATTGTTGAGAATTCTCCGCCATGTTAGAAATGAGTTCTCTAGCTTGCTCCGGAGTTTTGTTCACTAAGGCTCCTCCTACCGCCGCATCAATCATGCTCCTATCCATAGGTAATAAACCTTCATAAAAATATTGAACAAGAAGTTGCTCACTAATTTGGTGTTGAGGACAGCTAGAGCATAACTTCTTGAACCTCTCCCAATAATCATAAAGGGACTCTCCAACCACTTGTTGAATACCACAGATACTTTTTCTGATAATGGCAGTCCTTGATGCTGGAAAAAACTTCTCTAAAAATGTTTTCTTCATTTCAATCCAACTAGTGACATGTCCAGTGGGCAAATAATACAACCAATCCTTAGCAGCCCCAGTCAAGGAAAAAGGAAATGCTCTTAACTTAATGTCTTCTTCAGAAATCCCCTGTGGCTTCATGGTAGAGCACACAATGTGGAACTCATGCAAATGTCTGTTTAGGTCTTCTCCCGATAACCCCTGAAACTTAGGCAGAAGATGAATCAATCCTGATCTGAGCTCGAAATCCCCTGCCAACTCTGGATAAGCAATACAAGAATACTGATAAGCATCATCTGGAGCTGCAAGCTCCTTCATAGTTTTGCTAGGTTGTGCCATGGGACTGTCCAAGTGTGATGAACTGCTCTCAGCCACTTCTGATACTCTCCCTTGGTTCCTCAGAGTTCTCAAAGTTCTTTCTATCTCTGGATCGAAGTCCACTAAATCTCCACCTGCCCCGATCTCGCGTTCTTCTTCTTCTTCAAGCTGCAGAATTATCAAGGAGGCTCAGGTCATAAACTCAAACAAAGAAGAAGAAGAAACAAATATATCCACAAAAGCAAATAAAGTAAAATATGAACAAGGAAATGGAAAAATGTGCACAAGCTAAAAACAAGCAAACACTACTAGTTTTCCCCGGCAACGGCGCCAAAATTTGAAAGGCCCAAAATGGAGTGTCACGAATGGGCCTCAAATTGATTAAGTATCGAAAACCCACGGCTCACAAAAGAAAAGTGTAGTGTAGGGACCTCGAGTCGTATTTTTCACAAGGACTAGTAGTAGCTTTGCTTGAATTTATGCTTAGGGATCTTTTTGGGGTTTTCGATGTAAAATGGGGGGTTCTGGTATTTTAAAACAATTCTTTAAATGCAAAAAGAGAGAAAACCAGTGAAGATTCAAAGCTAACAAAATGGGAATATTATGCTAAGTGTAATGAGCTAATGAGCAGATTAAACTAACCATAACGATCAAAGAAAAACTTAGCTAAAGTTGCATCAAGGAGAAAGTTCCAATTCTTTTTGGGTTTTTGGTATAAATCCTAGATTAATAGGTGAACTCTAGTTCTAACAATGATCTTGAATTGATCTAAACTCAACTAACAAAAAAAAACAATCTTTCAGCAATAAATCTTTCAGCTAACTCAACCAACCGAGCTCTATGAATAAAAACTTAATTAAAATCTATCTCACAGTTAACCAATTACTCAATAGATTTTAATCCTACTTAGCCTAAGCAATTGAAACCTAATTATGAAATTAACTAGAACTTAACAGAATAAAACAGATTCAAATTGGCAGGTTCAAATAAGATTGGGATCTAACCTAAACATGAAATGCAACTAAGTAATTTGCAAGAAACAAACAACACTATAAACTAAGAACAGACAACACTAATTCTTGCACTGAATTGAAGCTAATTTATGAGGAAAATGAGGCACTTCACTCTAAAAGTAGATCTAATTACAGCTACAAGAATCTATTGACAAAGTAAATTCGGAAACAAATGCAGAATTGAAACCAAATTAGCTACTCCACTTGAATTCAACCCATCTTCACAAACTACACTTCTTGGCGTCACCCAAGAGCTGGAAATGATCCAGAAATCAGCAACTAGGCTTCTGAAATTCTCTGGGCTTGGATCTGAACGAATCTGAAGCCTTGAATTTGAGAAACCCTCTCGCACTCAAGATTTCAGAACTCAAAACAGATTTAAAATAGCAACTCTGGAAACACTGATCTAATCCGCTGCGATTTGGCGCGAGGGTGATCGATGAGCTCCGCGAAGCCGTTAGACAACTTCACTGAAGCTTGGGGATGAAAGAAACGTTGAATCAATCAGCTGTTGTGGCCGCAACAACTGAAATCACAGTAAGTTCGCCGCAGGAACAGGGTAGTGCAAACTCGCCCAAGAAACCCTCGAGAGCGAGATTCCAGGCTGCAAGAGATAGTCCAGATGATGACCTGAGCCTCCTTGATAATTCTGCAGCTTGAAGAAGAAGAAGAACGCGAGATCGGGGCTTGACGAGAAGGGAAAACGGGGAAGAAAGGCAGTGATGAACCACTGTTCACTGTGCCAAAATCAGGGTTTTATGTGAACCAATTGAACCGGGTTTATTTTGAAATGGTTCAAGGGTTTAGTGAAAATTAGGGCTTTGTTTAGGGGGGTTTTACTCAGATTCGGCTTGGGTCTTGATGTGGGTTAGGCAATTGTTGACTTGAGCTTTTCCCTTCCTTAGATGAGCTTGGGCCTTGATCATGTACCACTTGGATCCAATTAGATCTTTGCCTACAAGGCCAATTGAAATTAATTAGAGTTTAACACAATAAATTTCAGCAATTTACACTTGAGTCCAAAATTTATCATCATCTCATAAATCTAACAACAACAAAAATATGGTGTTCAACATTAATTCCAATGAAATGTATCCAATATGAACCCTAATTAACATCTCAAAAATGAACTTATCAGGTCACCCGAGGTCCGGCCCTCATGAGCGCTTTGAAGGTGGTCGATCGATTATAAGCTGTCCTTATCAATATTCAGAAGGCAACCGCCTCAGCATAATCATTGCCTGGCATAACCGCCTAAAGTTAATGGGGAACAGAAGAGACAACTCCGACATGGTGTCAGGCGGCTGTGACAGTTTCCCAATATTAATGTGGCTGTCGCTATCGTGATCTGTCGATTGATCTTCTCTTAATGAGACGTGACAGCTTGCACGTGGGAAGACCCTTTCTTCCCCCTATATAAACCCCATTTGAACTTCAGAGAAAGGATCACTGCCATTTTGCAATCACTCCACCATATTGAGAGCTCTGTTTCGGTCCGACCTCCCAAGCTACAGCAGACCGGGTCGGCTTGGTTAGACCGAGTCATTCGAGGGAGAACCGATCTTCGCTTATCAACAGGATCAAATTTGGCGCCGTCTGTGGCAATCTCGCCTGATCGAAAGCCGAAGATGAGTGAATCCAACCGGGTGACTGTTACTCTTTCACAGGAAGACTTGGATCTGCTAATAGAAGCTAGAGCCAGGAAATTGGCAGAGGCACAGCAAGCGGCCGCTCGACCCGCTCAGCCGGGCCCGGCCGAGCAGACTGCTCGGGTGGGCACCGAAGGAGGGGTTCGACAGGATGAGAGTCCTCACTTCCACCGGGCGCTGTTCGGCCCGGCTGAGGGAGCAGGGCAATCAGACCCTCACGAGGCTACATCCAGTCGTACCAGAGCTAACAAAGGGAAGGCTCCCCTTGCGCCGACCTCGGCGGAGCGTACAGGATTCCCCTTTTCCAACCAGATCCTGCAGGAGCTCTTGCCCAAGCATTTCAGACCCCCGTCCATCGCTGAATACGGGGGAGCCACGGATCCCGAAGAACATTTAATGAAGTTTGAGAACGCTTCAATGCTGCATCAATATTCCGACGGAGTAAAGTGCCAAGCCTTCCTGACCACTCTGTCCGGGTCGGCCCAACGATGGTTCGATAGACTGCCGGAGGGATCTGTAAGAGAATTTTTTGACTTTAAAAGATTGTTCCTCCAACATTTCGCGAGCAGCAAGAGACACCACAAAACCAGCCTCAATCTTTTTACCCTAAAGCAGGGCTCCAAAGAGCCCCTCAAAGCATACATCAAAAGGTTTAATCAAGTCGCATTGGATGTACCCACTGCCACATCTGAGGTGCTAGTCAGTGCCTTTGCACAAGGCTTGCAGGAGGGCGAGTTCTTCAGATCCTTGATCCGAAAACCTCCGAAGGACTTCGAAGGTCTCCTAGGCAAAGCCAGCAAATACGTGGATGTAGAAGAAGCACAAGCCGCCAGGCGACCGGAGGTCAGACCAGCACCTGAGGTCCCCCAGCATCATCAGAGGAGTGCGCCTCCCGGAGGACCTCTCAGAAGTCCCAGAGCTATGGGACACCGACAAGGAACTGAAAGGGGAATAGTGCAACAAGTGGCCCAGGGTTGCTTCCCGTCCAGATGGCAGCCCTACTGCTCTTTTCATAACAGCCACACCCACGACCTTCAGGACTGCTGGCAGGCCGGCAGGGGCAGGGTCGTGCTGGACGGGGCAGTCCGAGAGGAGCCCAACAGGGAGGCGACCGAGGTCGAGGGAGAACAGCGCAGAACCAGTCGGAGGTCAATGCTCGATCGACCGCCCCCGCAGCCAGACAACTGTTCCCGACCCCCACCTCTCCGGGGCGCGGCAATGTTAATGAGGAACAGGCCAACCAGCAGAATGCAGTACACGGGGCCATTCACGTGATTTCCGGTGGCCCCACCTATGGAGATTCCAACAGAGCTCGAAAATCGCAAGTTAGGCGACTCGATATCTACCAAGTGGGTTGCAGCTCGGCCCAGGCTCAGGGACCCAAATCAGTTTCGGCCCTTCAGATCTACAAGGAGTAGAAGTCCCTCATGATGACGCCCTGGTCATCACGGCGATCATAGCTAATTACCAGATTCATAGAACCATTGTGGACACGGGAAGTTCGGTAAACATCTTGTACTTAAAAGCTTTTGAACAATTGCAGATCGAAACTACTGAGCTCCAGCCCGTGACCACACCTCTGTTTGGGTTCACGGGAAATGAAGTCCAGCCGTTGGGCCAAATCAAATTGGCCATCTCACTTGGTGAAGAACCTCTAAGAAGGACCCGGTGGTCTACCTTCCTGGTAGTGGACGCCCCCTCGGCCTACAATGCCATCCTGGGCAGACCGGTGTTGAACGAGTTCCGAGCCGTGGTGTCCACTTTCTACTTGAAAGTCAAATTTCCGGTGGGAGATCAGGTCGGCGAAGTCAAAGGAGACCAGAAGGTCGCCCGCCGATGTTACGTGGATGACGTCCGAGTGGAGGTTAGTAAGGCCTTCCGATCTGCACCGGCCCATTGTAACATGGTGCACTCCTCTCAGCCCTCTCCCTGGGCTGAGTTGATAGAGGAAAAGGAAGAGGTCCAGCTCTTGCCCGACCAAGAAGAAACTAAAGTGAAGATAGCTCCCGGACTATCGCCCGACCTCAGACAACAGCTGATAGAATGTCTGACTCAGAACCGAGACGTATTTGCCTGGTCCCAACAAGATCTTAAAGGGGTCAGACCAGAGGTAATGGAGCATAAGCTGCACGTGTACCCTGACGCCCGACCTGTGAAGCAAAAGAAAAGAGATTTTAGCCCTGAACAGAATAAGATCATTCAGGCAGAGGTGGAGAGACTGCTGGGAGCCGGGCACATCCGAGAAGTCCAATTCCCGGCCTGGCTGGCCAATGTGGTGCTGGTCTCCAAGCCGGGTGACAAATGGAGGGTCTGTATCGACTTTAGAGACCTTAATAAAGCTTGCCCCAAAGACTGCTACCCGCTCCCCCGAATAGATCAGATGGTAGACTCTACCGCCGGGAGTGAACTTATCTGCATGCTCGATGCCTATCAGGGATATCACCAAGTCCCATTATGCCCGGGTGACCAGGAGAAGGTCAGTTTTGTCACAGCCGAAGGTACCTATTGCTACACAGTTATGCCCTTCGGACTTAAGAACGCCGGGGCAACTTATCAAAGGCTGATGAATAAAGTTTTTAAAGAGCAGCTCGGGAGAAACGTAGAAGTGTACGTCGATGACATCCTCATCAAGTCCGCCCGGGCTGCCGACCTCATAGCAGATGTACGAGAAACCTGCTGCACCCTGCGAAGGTATGACCTCAAACTCAATCCTGCAAAATGTCTGTTCGGAGCCAAGAGTGGGAAATTCCTGGGCTACATCCTGACCGAGCGGGGAATAGAAGCCAATCCGGGTAAAGTGAAAGCTCTGCTAGACATGCCACCGCCCAAAAATCTAAGGGAAGTTCAGCGCCTGACCGGAAGGATCACGGCCTTATCCCGGTTCATCTCCCGGTCGGCCGATAGAAGTCTGCCGTTCTTCAAGATCCTGCGCAAGGCCTCCAAGTTCCAGTGGGATGCCGAGTGCGACCGAGCTTTCGAAGAATTGAAGGCATACTTGGTCAGTCTGCCAGTGCTAGCCAAGCCCGAGGAAGGAGAACCATTGTATGTTTACTTATCTGCTACCGAGGGAGCTGCGAGTGCTGTGCTTGTAACCCAGAAACAGACCGAACAACAACCGGTCTATTTCTTTGGGCACTTATTAAAAGAGGCCGAGTGTAGGTATACTACACTCGAGAAATTAGCTTATGTCCTTGTGTTGATGGCTCGGCGGCTGCGACCCTACTTTTTGGCTCATCCTATCCGAGTGCTGACCAATAGCACACTCAGGAAGGTCTTGATCAACCCTGAAGTATCAGGTCGGATGATCAAATGGACAACCGAGCTGAGTGAATATGATATTCAGTACCAGCCCCGAACGGCGATCAAAGCTCAGGCCTTGGCAGATTTCCTGAGTGAACTTCATACCGAGGAAGAGGAGGAGGTCTGAAAAATATATGTGGACGGGTCAGCCACCCAGGCAGGGAGTGGCTTGGGAATTTTATTGATGTCTCCTAAGGGAGACCTCATTCATCTCGCCGTGTGGCTAGAGTACCAGGCTACCAACAATCAGGCGGAGTACCCTCTTGGCAGGCCTCCAGGCGGCCAGACAGGTCGGGGCCACTCGGGTCATCCTACATTCTGATTCTCAGTTAGTGACTCAACAGGTGGCTGGGCGGTTCGAAGTCAATGACGAGAAGCTACAGGCTTATGTAGAGGCATATCAACAGTTACAAGCAGAATTTCAAGAAGTTCAGATTATACAGATCCCCCGAGGGGACAATGCCAAGGCAGATGAGTTAGCTAGGCTGGCCAGCTCGGTCTGGCCATGGGTCTTCCCCAAGCCTTCACCTCAGGTCATGCTGGTGGCTCAGGTCGAGAGAGAAGTAGAAATGGAGATAGAGGGGGACTGGAGAGCTCTATTCATCGCCTACCTGAAAGAGGGAACTCTTCCGGACAGCCCCGAGCAAGCTCGGATACTGAAGATCAGAGCAGCCCGGTTCACCCTGATAGGGGACGCATTATACAAGCGGGCTTTTTCCCGACCTCTAGCCAGATGCCTCGGAAAGGAAGATGCGGACTATGTACTCAGAGAAGTGCATTTGGGGTGCTGCGGAAATCATTCAGGAGGTCGGTCCATGGCTCAGAAGGTCCTGCTGGCCGGTTACTTTTGGCCGACCCTTCAAAAGGATGCAGAGAAGATGTCTCTTTCCTGTCTTTCTTGTCAGAAGTATCAAAATCTGTCTCACCGACCGGTTGAGATGTTACGAGCGTCCATTGTATCATGTCCCTTTGATCAGTGAGACATGGATATAGTGAGACCCTTCCCCAGGGCAGCAGGCCAGAAGAAATTCCTGTTGGTGGCAGTGGACTACTTCTCCAAGTGGGTCGAAGCAGAAGCACTGGCTCGGATCACCGAGCAAGCGGTGAAGAAATTCCTTTGGCAGAACATTTTGTGTAGGTATGACATACCTCACAAGCTGGTGTCAGACAATGGTCGGCAGTTTCAGGGTTGGATTATCAGAAATTGGTGCAAGGAATTTGGGATCAAACAGACCTTTACTTCTGTGGCATACCCCCAGAGTAACGGTCAGGCTGAGGTGGCCAACAGAGAGATCCTGAAAGGGCTCAGAGCTAAGCTGGATCAGGTCAGGGGATCCTGGGTGGACGAGCTGCCTGGTGTCCTGTGGGCCCTTCGGACCACACCCAAAGAGGGGTCAGGATGCACTCCCTTTCAGTTAGTCTATGGGAGTGAAGCAGTAGTCCCCATGGAGGTCGGCTGTGAGTCTGACAGAAGACATCTGTATGGAGAGGACAATGCAGAGAAAAGGCGGGCTGAGCTAGATCTGATCGAGGAGGTCCGAGCTAAGGCTACAGTCCGCATGACTGCTTACCAGCAAAGGATGCGAAATCGATATCACCAGAAGGTCATACCCCGACATTTCCAAGTAGGGGACAAGGTATGGAAAAGAATCAAGCCAGTTGGAGAAGTGGGCAAGCTGGAGCCTCGATGGAGTGGTCCGTTCCTGGTAGTCGAAGCGCTGGGATCGGGAGCCTACTATCTGCAAGACACTCAAGGAAAGCGGCTCGCACTACACCAAAAACGGAATTTAGCGACGGTTGTTTTGCGACGGTTATGATAAACCGCCGCAAAATAAGTATTTCACGGCGGTGTTTGCGGCGGTTTGGAAACCGTTGCAAATTAATGGAATTTAGCGATGGTTTCTCATTAACCGCCGCTAATTTATTGTACTATAGTGGTGGTTTACGCGGCGGTCACATTTTATGCCGACATTTCACGGCGATTTTACGAAACCGTCGCAAAAAATTGCCCTATAGCGTCAGTTTTTGTAAAATTACTGTAGAAACTGCATTATAGCGGCGATTTTGCATAACCGCCGGAAAAATTTTCATATATAAATATAACGGTGGTTACAAAACGTCGTAAAATGTAAAATTTATATTTATATGTAAATTATATTAATCACAATGATATTTATATTTATATGTAACTCATATGTAAATTATTTTAAAAAAGATTCCATTAAAAATAAAAAAAATTAAAAATTAATTAGATAATTTCATATTTTTCTACTTAAAAATATTAATTAAATTATCATACAAATAAAAAAATTTACTAATATATATTATTAACGATTTAATAAACTAATAAAATTCTTAAATAATTAAATTATCATATTATATATATATATATATATATATATATATATATATATATATAATTTACTAATAAATTATAACGATCAATATATTTAACATAAATAAACTAGAAAATTACATTATTATTAACGATTAATATTTAATATATTGATTAAATAATTAAGTTTTTCATCCATTAATTCCTCACAAACACCCTAAACGCCGACGCATCCCTCACAAATGCCGCTTCGCATTTGCCCTAGACGTCGTATTCCTTTCGCGTGCTTGCCCTAAACGTCGACGCTACCTCACCACCAAAACCTTCGCGTGCCCTCACCGTCGCCCTCACCGTTCGACGTCGCCTTTCTTCGTTCGTCGTTCGCCATTCATCGATCGCTGTCATCGTTGCTGTCTCTCCATCTCACAATCTCTCCATCTCACTGTCTCTCCATCTCACGGTCACTCCATCATCGCTGTCTCTCCATCTCAAGGTATTCCTCTCCGTCTCTCATTTCCTCTCCCTCTGCCTCTGTTTATTTACATTATCATTTTTTCAAGGTTTGAATCTGAATCCTTTATTTTCCAATGGTAATCAATCTGAATCCTTCAAGAGATTCTTTAAGAGTTTGGAGCTGGCCTTGCTGATCTTGTTCAAGGGGTATTCTTATCTCACATGATATTTCATTGATTAATTCTTGTATGAAAATAAGGCATCCAATTGTTCTACTCATCTAATTTGCTTTATAGGTATATTCTGTAGTCAAGTTATACTAAATGATATCTTTAGGTGCAAGAGGAAATTGTGCATAGAGTGATACAATTGAAGCATTTCATGCTCAAAGTCTAGTTAGTTTATCACCCACGAAACATCTTCCTGATATTTTGATTCATGTAGAAATTGCTTTAGGTGCATGAACCTCAAAGTCTAGACACTTGCCCTCACTGTCTGTGTTTCTTTCTCTTTTTTTCTAATTCATGTAACTTGTAGTTGATGGGCCTCCTAGAGAGCTTCAAGGGAATGACATCAGATCAAATTACTTCTCTGTGTTTGCTCAAATCTTACATTAGTGGTGGTATCCAATTAGTTAGAAAGACAGACATGCAACAACTGTCTCAATTCTCTGCACATTTCTTCAGCAATGTAGAACAACAACAACCCTGCAATTTTGCTACTTTTGTACCTCTAGATGAAAGAACTCCATTACAGGTACTGTCCTTGTGTTTGCTTAGAATGAAATAAAAACTTCTAATTGAGTTTGTTGATCTCGTATATGGGTGTCTGAAGAGAGCTGAATGGATCAAGTACCTAGCAACCATTACAAATTCAGAAGTCAGAGCAAATTCAGTTTATGATGCTGTAAGGCCAGAACAACTATTCAATTATGCGATTTTTGCCAATCAATATAAGACATTTCATTCTTGAATTTGAGAAAATGTCTGATTAAGGTCTTAACTTATAATTTTGCAATGTTTTGTGATCTAGAGAATATCGGTGTCACATCTTTAACTAGTCAAATATTGCAGGTTAAAGAAAATTATATGTGCTTAAAAAAAGCTGCTGCAAATCTTACATCCAAGTTCAAGCCCATTGTAGCATGGGTGGTGTATAACCAGGTTTTTCTGAAGTGTTGTTTTTGTTCATTTTGGTGAAATTTTAGTTCAATGGTGAAGTTCAAATTTATAGCATGATACTAGCACTTTTTATTGAACTCGTATCGATCGATTACTGTACCTGTGCAGGGAGTATGGTCATTTTCCAAAGAAAGTTTCGAATAAGAGGTTAGGAATTTCACAACTCTTATAAACTCATATAATTGAAATGTGCAAACTATATGCTTATTTTATATATTACAATGAAGTTTGTAAGGGATGCAGGAGGAGAGAACATCGATGACACTATCAGTGAAAATAGCTACAATGTTTCAGATCCGGATGATATGGGCAATTAGCTACAATAATATAATTACATTATTCCCATTTTTTTAAATATTATTCGTAATCAATTCTTAGTTATGTCCATTAGTTTGTTAATCTATGTATATATTAATGTGCGGGCATTGAGTGAAAAAAATACTGCTAATAGAAAGCGGCAAACAATTCCTCACACTCTTGGGTCAAAGACACTCGCCAGAAAACAAAACAACACGAACTGGTACATATATTTTATTCTCTTATTGTTGATATTGTTAATTGTAGCAAAATAATTTGGTGGGTTTTAGATCTAATTAATGTTATTGCGCAATGTAAGGAAACTCAAACAAGCAGAAAATATAGTAGAGGGGAAATGTATCTTGTTGCTCACAAAAAAAAACGATGGATCTTTTGTCAATGATGGTACTTGTTATCCTATGCTTATTATTACTGCTAACGCTACTTCACTGCATGTTAAATGTTTTGTATCCTTTTTTTCTTTCAAGTACATTAATCTGACCACTTCACTGCATGTTAAATGTTTTGTATCCTTTTTTTCTTTCAAGTACATTAATCTGACCAATTTGTTTTCTTCTGCTGGCCGTGGCCTACTGATGGATTTACTTCATGGTTGTTGTTTTCAAGTACATTATCCTATGCTAATTATTACTGTTAATGTTTTTCTTTCAAGTGCATTAATATGTTTCTGTTTTTTTATGTCTAATCTATAATTTGATGGATTGATAGCAATATGTCTTTTCTTGCAATTAAGTTTTGTCTCATATAACATCTGTATTTTTATAACATCTTTTACAGGATCAAACTTCTAATATTGACGTTTTATCTAATTTCAGGCAACAGACATAAGCTCACCATTAGAAGCAAGACGCTCTTTCGAGGCTAGTCATAAACCCCAAAATGAAGGGCCATCATCATTTTTTAACCCTTAGTCTTTTTTCTTTAGATTACAGGTCTACTGTTGTTAAGATTTTTTTATGTTGAGGATTTGTATTTGCTTAGACATTAGCAAGACAAACTTGCATTTTATGTATTGGTTTGTTCTTAATACCTTTTGAATTAAATTAGTTGTGACAATTTCAAATTGCACACAAATTGGTTGAGCACAATGTTAACTAATAATGGCGGTTTCATAAACCGTCGCAATAATTTTAGTAATTTCATGCTAATAAATTTTGTGGTGGTTGAAATCACCATCAAAATCAATCACCACCAAAATCGCCACTATTAATTATCACCATTTACCATTTGCGGCGGTTTGAAACCGTCGCTATTAACTATCACCATTCACCAATTGCGGCGGTTTGAAACCGCCGCTATTAACTATCACCATTCACCATGTAGCGGCGGTTTCCAAACCGTTGTTAAACTTTTAGCGTGACTTTTTAGTCAAGTGATTTGCGGCGGTTTAACTGCCACCCAAACCGTCGCAAAATAATTCGCGACGGTTGTACCAGCGGTTGCTCAAAACCGTCGCAAAATGGCTGGCGACACTACGGAAAGCGGCAGTTTCAGAACCGCCGCAAATGGTTAATAGCGGCAGTTTGAACCGCCGCAAATCAGATAATGAACCGTCACAAAACACCTGTTTTGGTGTAGTGTCGGAAGACCTTGGAGTGCAGTGCATTTAAGATTGTACCGTGAGGAGAGCGGAGAGAAATGATTCTTGTAACTGTATTCAGAAAAAGCGATGACGAAAACTCTAACTCCTCAAAAGACAACTGCAGCAAGTTATAAGTGAGCTTGCTCTCACGCACCCATCGGACTCGGCGCCGATCGGGCGTGGCGTTCCACGTTCGGTCGGGCCCGGTCGGGCGTGGCGATCCACGCTCGGTCAGGGTAAGTCGGACGGTGTCCAGACTCTTGCTAAGGCAAGTTATAAGTGAGCTCTCTCTCTCACGTACCCACCGGACGCGGCGCCGATCGGGTGTGGCGTTCCACATTTGATTGGGCCCGGTCGGGCGTGGCGGTCCACGTTCGATCAGGGTAAGTCGGACGGTGTCTAGACTTTTGCTCAAGGGACATATGAATTAGCACATCTCTGTGGTCTTCACTGCCAGAGCGTGGCTCCCCACGTTCCGAAAGACAGAAGGGGCGTTAGGTCAGCTCGGTAAAGGTGAACTAAGTCAAACCAACGCACATAAGCCAACTCGGTTTCATTGATAAGGGTAATTCGTCAAAAATAAGACAGAACGCCAAGTCAGGGAACCGACCCGACCCCATGGTACCCCTGAGCTCGGACGTCAGCTCAGTCGAACGTCTGGTTGTGCAGATGTCTCTAGCATTCGACACTTAGGGAAAACTCCCTATCCGTCCTAAAGAAGTCTACTTTACGATAATGATTTAAGCGTCCCGAGCAACCCATACTTAGCGGTATTTGGATGTATGATTCATAGCACTGGCCTTCGGCAAAGGGGGCAAATGCATCAAACAAGCGACACTTAGCAAAAATCTCACACGTCGCAAACAGCTAAATGAAATAAAGAAAAAGAAAAAGTCACAGAAATAAGCTAAGGCCCGAGGCCATCACAAAATGGGGCCTTGGAGGCCAAGTTAGGAAATCAGGTATCATTACAAAATTTTGAGAGCTTAGAGACTGGGCGAGAGCAGACTGAGCAACAGCTCGAGCAAAGAAAGGTCGAGATCGCCAGACTAAGTAAATTTCGGAAAGTTAACCTAAGTGAAGGGGGGAAGGCATCTTCCGGAATCGACGCCTTGATCCGCCTCAGCTTCATGACGTTGGGGGGAAGGTCCTCGGGAAGATGACCGGCCTCAGTCAGCTGCTGAATAGCACCCTTTACGTCGTACTTGATCATGCCACCAGTCCGCTCAGATATCTTATTCAGGAAGGAGTCCGACTGGATAGGCTACTCGGGCAGCTTCAATCCGGGCCGACCGCCCGACTTATAATCCTCCAACTCCTTCCTGAGTCGAATAAGCTCGGCACCCTGCCCCTGGATGGTGGTCTCCCGAACAGCCAGCTGCGCCTCCTGGCCCACTAGCTGAATCTCTAAACCCTGAAATGCCTCTTGCTGGGCAGCGAGCTCTATCTCTTTGTTCTTCAGGGCGAGCTGAGTTTGGTGATGAGCTGCATTCGACTCCTTCAATTTCCGTTGGAGCCCCTTAGCATCTGTTGTCATCTTAGCCAAGTCAGTGTGGGCTCGAGTATACCGGGCCTTGAGGACCTTATTGTCGCCCTCCAGATGAGCCACCCGGTTAGTTAGGCGCTCCGTCTCCACTGCTGACTGAGCCATCAACCGCTGCTCTTCCTCCGAACGGACCTCCAACTCTGATACATGAGACCTCAGAGCGGTTATTTCCGAGCGCAGCTGGTCCAGGCCCTGGTCACCCGGAGGAAGGGTGCTCTGCGCCACTCGGGCTTCTAGGTCTCTCACTTGTCTTTCGGCCGCCCGGCGTGCTCGGGTATTGTCAACCAACGCTTGGCTAACCGCGTGGCTCAGCGCCCATTACTGCATAGTGATGTGAAGGTCATGAGTATAAACATAAGCAATCAAAGAAGGGGAGAGGGTACCTGAGTCATTCCCACGAAGAAGTGGTCGGCCAAGGTAACAGAGTCCATAGCAAAAGACGCTGTCCATCCCTCCTCCCAGCCCGAGACCAACCTATCGTGCAAGTTCAATGGCTGAGGCTGGACGGTCGGAGTTAGAGTAATAGCCGAGGGCACTTGAACGTCCACAGGTGACCGCGGCGGGGAATTCATGGATAGAAGGGCTTCAACGGCGTCGATGTGGGCAGTGCTCGACTGAGGGGCTTGAGGACGTGGCGCGGACCTCGAGGTCGATGCACCGGAGGGTATTGTCACGGGAGTAGGAGGTCGGGTTGTCGACCGAGGTATTGTCGAGGGTCAGGTCGGGGAACCGCGGGAGCCAAAGCTGAGCTCGGGGCCGGGAGTTGAGGGCTGGCCGCAGCTTGATCAGGACGAGAAGGCGTCGCGCCCTGACCCTCCACGGTCGGTTCGGGAGATGAAGGTATATCCACGCTGTGAACCAACCGGCGGCGTTTTCGGACCAAGCTAGGAGAAGCTTCCGGGTCCACTTCTTCTTCTTCTGCCTCCGCCGGGGTAGAGGTCCCCTCGCCAGTTGTCTGAGTTGTCACTCCCGCCTCCTCGGTCGGGAGACTCTCTCTGAGGTCACTTGCTGCAACTGCCGGCAGCTCGGGATCTCATGCAACGCTAACTGGTGGTATCGCCCGAGCGGCTGCTAGCTGGGCAGCCAAAGCCTCCATGGCTTCATCCTCCCGATCCAATACCGCATCAATCCTAGCGTTGTACATGACTTCGGCTGCACAAAAGAAAAAGTTTTAGTTAGCATTAACAAGTTTACCAAGCAAGTAGAAACGTACCGAGGGTGCCAGGTAGCTCCGCCGGGACTTGGCTCAGCCGGAAGAGGTATAGCATACCCTCGATCAAAAGCTTTCCCGCATGATACCGGGCTCCCCCAAGCTTGGAGAAGGCAGACCTGTAGCCCAGATCTGAACGGAGATTCTTGGGCATTTGGGGGTGATCGGGCAGGTTTTCTATCCACGCGGTAGGCCAGTTCGGTCGAGGGACAGATTGAATATAGAAGAAGTGGGATTTCCAGCCCTTATTGGAGGAAGGAACCTTCTCTAAGAAGGCTGAGTTAATACGGGCTTGGAAGTAGAAATTGTCGGGTTCCTGTTTCTTGAGATAATAGAAGAAGTGGAATACCCGGGGTTCTAAGGGGATTTTGTGGGCGGTAAAGACGATCACGGCACCGCACAGGATCCGGATTGAGTTTGGGGCCAACTGAGACAAGGAGATCTGGAAATAACGACAGATCTCGCGGAAGAAAGGATGCAAGGGAAAACGCAGACCGGCTAGCAACTGATCGGAGAAGACGATAAAATGACTTAGAGGGGGCTCGTGTGCCCGACCTCGACGGTCGGGCATAGTTATGGGGTGGTCTTCAGGGATCAGGTAATCTATACGCAAGGTCTCTGTCTGACCTAAGGTCAGGGAAGACCGGGTGGTCAGATACCATGGCTCGGGAGGCGTAGATGACTCGGCCATCAAAATAAAGTCGAAAAACGGCACGACGAGGACTCGGCAGAGGAAAGGAGTACCTAAGATCGAAGTTCGCCGGAAACACTGTTCGCCGGAAACACAGATTGCCGGAAACACTGTTGTCAGGGCGGAGATCGGACAAGAGTCGGAGAGAAAACGAAGATCGGGATGAAAAGAAGGGAAATGAGGAGGTGAGCCTATTTATACCACTGGTAAAATCAGGATAGCCATCCGATAGAGGGAATGAAAATGACGGCGTAGGTTCCTCGCCGTCCGATCCCTGCCATTTCCCAGACCTCGAAGTTTTACTCGCACGTCGCACGGGCCACGCCGGTGACGTTTCGCTACCCGAGACAGCTAGTCAGAAAACAACACGCGTCCCCGCATTAATGAGGATTTGATGGAGGATACGGCATTAAAGGGGAGGATTAACCGTACGAGATGACGCGCGAGAAGACAAAAAAAGGCAAGCCAACCGAGCAGGGAGCCTAGTCAGTCGGATTGAATTCCTCCTTCGACTAGACTTGAGAGGGAGGCTTGTGATCCGGGCGTATGATTTTTAGAAGGATCCAGAGCTCGGTCGGGTTCGATTGCCGATCTAAACCGGTAGTAAATAAGTCGAACCAAGAGTCACCCGAGGTCTGGCACTCGGGGTCGGTCACCTAAGGCCGGGTACTCGGGGTCGTCACCCGAGGCCGGGCGCTCGAGGTCGGGTACTCGGGGCCGGTCACCCGAGGTCCGGCCCTCATGAGCGCTTTGAAGGTGGTCGATCGATTATAAGCTGTCCTTATCAATATTCAGAAAGCAACCGCCTCAGCATAATCATTGCCTGGCATAGCCGTCTAAAGTTAATGGGGAACAGAAGAGACAACTCCGACATGGTGTCAGGCGGCTGTGACAGTTTCCCAATATTAATGTGGCTGTCGCTATCGTGATCTGTCGATTGATCTTCTCTTAATGAGACATGACAGCTCGCACGTGGGAAGACCCTTTCTTCCCCCTATATAAACCCCATTTGAACTTCAGAGAAAGGATCGCTGCCATTTTGCAACCACTCCACCATATTGACAGCTTTGTTTCGGTCCGACCTCCCAAGCTACAGCAGACCGGGTCGGCTTGGTTAGACCGAGTCATCCGAGGAAGAACCGATCTTCGCTTATCGACAGGATCAAATACTTTGAAATTCCTTAAACCAGATGGATAGTGAAAATTAAGTATTATTTGATAGAAAATAAATATTTTTTTATAAGATTGAAATTTAAGTGATTGAAATTGAATTTCAGTTTGTAATTTATAATTATGAAAATACAAACACATTTAGCAAGTTCACTTCATAATTAAAATGATTGTACTATGGAGCCGGTGGCACATAGATAAAGAACAAGAGTGAAAGAGAGGAAGGGGGAAGAAAGGAAAGACTAAAGAGACAGTTATATTAGGAGAGTTATTTTGGTGAATATTTTTAAGATATGTTTGAAGGTTTATGAGAAATGTCTCATTTAATGGGAAACTTAGTTAAACTAGGAGCCTTTTAAAAAGATTTTTACCCTACAAAAAAATTAAAAATATGTTATCATACTTTTTTATTCAAAAATATTATTATTTTAATATTATTATGGCAATTAGTAGTGTATCTATTATAATATAAAATAAAATTACTCATAAAACTGACTATATTAAAATAATATTTTATTAAGTTTTTATTAGGGTCTACCATGGGGTGTGATTCTAAAATTTTGATAAATTTTGGAGGTCAAGTGAAATTTCCTCTTCCATATGTTGGGACGGATCTGACCAGACAGCTCTGTTCCGGTCAGTAGTCACTCGCTTGTTCTCCCCAGCAATAAGTGACGTCTCTGGATACTCTTCTACTCCGATCCCCAGCATCGGAGACGCGAGGCGATCTCCGACAATCTTCTTCCATCGATCTGACAGGTGGAAACGCGAGGCCACGGCAGGGAACGCGGTGGAGGCGGTGAGGGAGGGAACCGCGGTGGCGTCTCGTCCTCTGCTGGACATTGACACTGGCGTGAACTCGTAGCCCTAGATTTTACTAGGGTAGCCTGATACGATCCATCTTCGATCCAACAATGTGGAGGCTCAAGATCGCGGAGGGTGGCAGCCCCTGGCTGCGGACCACCAACAATCATGTCGGAAGACAGGTGTGGGAGTTCGACCCGAGCCTCGGTACGCCCGAGGAAATCGAGGAGGTGGAGAGGGTACGCGAGGCTTTCCGCGAAAGCCGGTTCGAGAAGAAGCACAGCTCCGATCTGCTTATGCGGTTGCAGGTACGAGGTATAGGTCCGATAGAAAGTTATAGTAGGTTTGTGTACGATTGTAGAAGATTGAGAACTGAAAACATTTGCATAGAAAGCTGAAGGAACTAAAAAAGGAATAATAGTTGACTTCATTGCATAACAAAGAAGAAATGAAAAGGAAAGACAACCTGGTATCTGTTATGTTTATTATACGCGAGTATATAGCAAAAGGACATGATTGATGCTTATTTTACTCCGTTTGGCTAGAGCCTAGAGGAATTGGTTTATTAGTGTCGCTCCATTAGAGGAATTCGTTTATTGGGTATAATCTAATATTTGAACTCAACTTTCAGCAAGTATATATTTTTTTTGGTGGGTGAAAGCAACTTTTTAAAGATGTTATCCTCGCTGAAAAAAAATATATGCCACCTTAATTTGAGTACTTTATTTGGTTTAATCAAATACTTCGACTCCACCATTCAGTTAATTATTTTATACTTTTTTTTTTGAAAAATATGTCCATTGGTCTTCCACGGCTTGAAAGTAATGGCGCTGTTATTTTATTAAGCTGCTGAAGTGCTAGTTCTCAGAGAAACTTATTTTCTTTTATGGAGACAATTTGTAGTTATCATTTTCTTTGCTTTAGTGCAGTTTGCAAAGGAGAATCCACTTGAAATGGACTATTCTATCATTGGGATTCAAGATGATGAAAATGTCACAGAAGCAACTCTGGAGACTGTCTTAAGAAAGGCCATTAGCCGTATTTCTACTCTCCAAGCACATGATGGACATTGGCCTGGGGATTATGGTGGTCCAATGTTTCTTATGCCAGGATTGGTATTTTTTTGAATCTTTTGATAAGAAAAATTATAAGAGCTTAACCCTTCTTTCTAGTTTATGCTCCTGCAAAATTTTTTCCTTGATTGTTTTTATGGGAATGCTTTACTTTTATTTAAAAACTCAACTTATTAGTCTTTCGGAATGCCAGTGAAAGCTTGAATTTTGACAATGATGGGAGTCTTATCAGACAAGATACACAATCTGAATATATCATATCAGGCGATTACTAACTTTATGTGCTTTGATTTGTTACCTGCAGATAATAACTTTACATGTTACTGGAGCTCTGAATACTGTTCTGACATCTGAACACCAGAAGGAGATATGCCGTTATCTGTACAATCATCAGGCATCATATTCTTTCCAATTTTTTTTTTTGGATAAAATTGATCTAGAATTTCTTTGCCTAGTTGTGATTCAGTTGCTTTCTTTTCTTTTCTTTTCTTTTTTAATGTATTGCAGAACAGAGATGGAGGGTGGGGCTTGCATATTGAGGGTGATAGTACTATGTTTGGTTCAGTGTTGACTTATGTTATTCTAAGGTTGCTTGGCCAAGGACCTGATGATGGAGATGGGGCAATGGAAAAAGGGAGAAAATGGATCTTAGACCATGGCACTGCAACTTGCATAACATCATGGGGAAAGATGTGGCTATCGGTCGGTAATAGTGTCTTTCTTGTATTAATTTTTTATTAATTAAAACTCGACATCCATGTATTCCATAAGTCAAAGACAGTTATCTCAGTAAACAAAATATTTGTGGGTTGATTACACTAGTCCATGCTTTGCTTCCATCAAGGTTCTTGTCACAGAAACATATGGTAATACTTAACCTGATATCACCCTTCCATCAAGGTTCTTGTTAAAGAAACATATGGTAATGCTTAACGTAAAAACTCCATTGGCAGGATGCACAAGGAGTTTTTTTTCACTGCTTTTACTCTATTTGCTACTTATGCCACATATACATTAGAAGAGCCTTGATTCTTGTGTTGAATTTCATATAGGTTCTTGGAGTGTTTGACTGGTCTGGTAACAATCCTTTGCCACCAGAAATGTGGTTACTGCCATACTTTCTACCTGTTCATCCAGGTATATATTTTTTGTAGTACAATATGAGTAGGATATCTAATTTAAATCAAGAAAAGGATTTAAAAGCAAAAAAATTTGTCTTACAGAAAGCTGAATTGTAATTGGTAAAAACTTTTTGTATTGTGGAGAATGTTGGGTACTCACCTACTGCCTACTGCTACAGTAGTAAATAAGAACACATGATTACTTTTGTCCATGGAAATTGAACTTCAGTTATGACTGATTTCCGAACACAAGCAAAGTGATACTAAGATCATTTCAATTCTTAGAACTGATTTTGTAACTCTTCATGCATTCACAAGAATATATAATTTATCACAGGCAATGCACCTAATATATAGTTTCTGTTGCAGGCCATGACCATATTAGGTAGAAGTAACTTCTTTGTGACTTGAAAATTGAAGAGCGAATTTTCTACATGGAAATTCTAACTATGTTCAAGTTACATGTCGCTTAGTTACCAACACAATTAATTTATTTCTTCTGGGTACTTCTTTGGGTTAAGATGTAGTACATGATTACTTGGGGAGACTAAATATGTCCCCAACTTTTCACATGAAAATTGCATTACTATGTAACAGTAAATGTATGCATTGTTTAATTCTTTTAACTATTTTTATCAGAACTCCTTTATCTCTGAATGTGGGTTGCTAACCTTTTTATGAATTTCAATAAACTTCGTGTATGCTTTTTATACCTTTGCCTAAACTCTAGCAGTATTACACATCGTCACGGATATTTGTTCATGCTAGTGGTAAAGATGGAATTGAAATTCTTGACAAAGAAAACAAACATAGAACACAACATCCATTCTATTTTGAGATCAAGCATCCATTTGACTTTTCTGCTTGGAGAACTGGACCGTCTCTACTATATCTATGCCTTTTGGTATGTTCATCAATGTTTTCTATTCATAGCGACTGATGACATGAAAACAAAGATAGAACACAATGCCAATTCTACTTTGAGATTGACCATCCATTTGAATTTTCTGCTTGGAGCACTGGATCTTCTCTACTATGTCTATGCCTGCTGGTATTTCATCAAGGTTTTCTATTCATATCTACTGATGACATTGATATCCATGAACATTTATCATCGTGATTGTTAAGTCGTGTAAGTCCCAACTATTTGAGAGCTGACTACAATGATCTTATTCCTCTGTTTGGTTTGTTGGTTTTTTTAATGGGTAGGGATAACTAGATTCATCAGGTAGTTTGACTAGGATGCAGCAAATAAGTATCTTTCAAACAAGAGAAAATGAGAAATAGCATTAACAGAAGGCATCATCCAAACCGTCATTTTTTTTTTTTTGCATTTATGTATAGGTTTCATTTATATCAGTAATTTTTGTTTCCAAACTATATTGTCTATGTGTTCAGAGGGCAACTTCAACATGTATTCTTGTTTACAGGACGAATGTGGTGCCATTGCCGGATGGTTTACTTGCCCATGTCATATATATATGGGAAGAGGTTTACTGGTCCAATTACACCCATAGTCTTATCATTAAGAAAGGAGATATTCAATTGTCCGTATGACCAGATAAATTGGAATCAGGCTCGTAATGAGTGTGCAAAGGTTTGCAATGCTTCTACTATCATGCTGTCCTAAGTCCTCACTAACTGGATATACTGTCATCGTGCATGTTTTTGCATCATGATTGTACTGCTTTATTTGCCTGAGTACTGACTAAGTGGACCTGCTGTTATCGTGCATGTCTTTGTATCTTTGTCTTTATCCTTATATTATAGTGGTGACACAATATGTAAATGTGTTATGTGTCACAGAAGAACCTATAATTCAGAGGTTGTGATCCTTACAATGGATTACTTCGTTCTGTTCAAATATATGTTGCAGACACAGAGTGTTCAATAACTTATTACAAATGAAGTGCAAGAGTGTGTATTAGCAATTGATAGCAAAGGTTAACTTCTCACATGGTTCCTTGTGGAAATTGACTAATTGCATAGTGAGTCATACTGATCACAGATCTGGCCTCTTTTATGCATTATTTTGTAGCATATGCATATGAACACATTTCATACTTTTTTCATGTCCCAAACTACATATCTTTGCTTGATATTAACCAGTGGTAGCATCCTGAATCCCTGTCGGATAATGGGTTTCTTATAATACTGTTGTATCAAAGAAGTTATTATCTTGGTGTATATTATGGATGTAGCATATGTATTGTTGTGCATCTTGTAATTGTATTTTGTTGATATGTGCTGAGTATGCTAGTTCATTGATTCTGAATCTCATCGTATCTTGTTCCAAGTTATCTATGGACTTGAAATTGATTTGACTAGAAGTTATCTTCTCCACATTTGTCCTTACTCTTCCAATTGTCTTACTTGGCAGACCTTTTTGGATGTAATTTAGGCTCCTCCCAACCAAGTCTCATGGGCCCATGGCCTGCTTATCCAAGCATCCTGAGTTTTTCAGCATAAAATTGGTTTGTGGATAACTCCTAGGAAAGCCAGACACTTTCCTAATGGACACCTCGTCTGCCTGGTCTATATCAATAGTGTTCTCTTAGCTCTCCTTGCTTTCTAGTCATCTTCAAAAAATTTCCAAAAGGGGTGATTTATTGAATTGGCTCATCCTCTGCCCCTCTGGGTTTATATCAGGGGCACTTGCTTTTCTTTTTTGGCCATTGTCAATCTGAAGGACTGGGATCGTTAAATTAAATGCCCATAGAATTGCCCTCCTCTCATAATGGTGGCAGCATTTATTTCACTATCTCTTCTCTCCTTAGTCTTGGTTCCTCATGTGACATCATCTAGCTCTTGTCAACTCCTTGCTCTCAATGGCTACAACTCCTGAAAGCTGTCACCTCTCTCATTGCCCATCTTTCATTGCTTTGGTTATTCCTCTCTCGGTGCTGGTAATTCTATCACTTTTTAGGCACCACAATGGCTAGAAAGTGACCTTTCTTGGCTTTTACCATTGAACTTCCCAAGCACATAATTCATTTACCAGAAAATCATAATATAAAACAAAATAACTCTGTAATAGTTGGCTATAACTTGCAAGTTTGGATGCTTGACAGTATGCACTACATGTTTATTTTTGTGGCTCTGATGATTTATATTTCAGGAAGATCTATACTATCCACATCCATTTATACAAGACATCCTTTGGGCGTCCCTTCATAAAATTGTTGAACCTATTTTAATGCATTGGCCTGGTAGCAAGTTGAGAGAGAAGGCTATTAGCACTGCTATTCAGCATATCCATTACGAAGATGAGAATACTAGATATATATGCATTGGTCCAGTTAACAAGGTAAGCCATAAATTGTTTAGAGAAGTACATTGCTGTTGATTTCTATTGCAAACCACAGAATTCATTATTGCAATTCACCATAAGTGCATAACAAAAAAGAACATGAAGCTATTTCCAGAAGAGTAGATCCAGACCCTGCAGCTTATAAAAGGAATATTTGGTTGTCATAACCACTCCTTTCTGAGTTACTCACATCTGTTTTATGTGCCTTTTGGATAATCTTTAGTTTGATGCTGCAGAGTTTTTTAGGTTATGAAATGGGCAAACTTTAGTGATAATGCAGTTAGTTACAAGTGCTGATTGCAATTAGACTTATGAGGTTCTTTGCTATGCTTGTTTATCCCTGAAGAACTTATGAGATCATCTGTATAATTTGTTGCCTCAAGGTCCTTGACTTCAGAAATCTGGATCACTGTGCATATTAAGACCAAATGTCTTACCTCATGGTGGTTATCCTATTATCTGGTATAAACAACTGTAAAAATATTTCCCTGTAAATCCATGCTTATCATATGCTTGTATATCTGTGGAGAAATATGTCTACAAAAAAAAAGTTTGGATTCTGGCTTCAAAATGAAACCTGTTATCCGTAACTTCAGAAATCGTGATCGCTGTGCGTATTTAAAAAAAAACAAATATATTGTACATCATGGTGTTTATCCCATTATCTATTATAAATAACTGTAGAAGTATTTTTTGCCCTAAATCTTAAGAGATGTCTTCAAAAACTATATTTTGGGCTGCACTCGATTTTTTTTCTTGTAGGTTTATAATAAACTTGAAGTTTTGACTTATATTTATCTATCAAATTTTATTTTATTATTATAATTTAGGTCTGCATTTGTTAGCAGCTGTACCTATTGTGGAATTATTTAAACTATGTTCTCTCTTGATGAGCTTTGGAATTAACTTTGAAGTCTTCTCTTTGAGATACCATTTTTTTCCTTTTTGTGAGATACCCCTTTTTGGTTTCTTCTTAATTTTTGTTACACAAAGCATTCTGTGATATCATGTATAGTAGTACTTTACTGTGAATCACTCATCTAGAGTTTAGTATAGTGGTTAAATCAAATAAGAATAAAAAAAACTGAAACCTGTTTTTCTTTCTGACCAACATTGTAAAGGTATTATAATTTTGTTTAGCAATTATTTGTAAATACTTTTTTTTTTCTACAACTTCATCTATATAGGTACTTAATATGCTTTGCTGCTGGATTGAAGACCCAAATTCGGAGGCATTTAAGTTACATCTTCCACGAATATATGATTATCTATGGGTAGCTGAAGATGGAATGAAAATGCAGGTATGCTAGATTGCTCAATGCATGGACTCTTATTAGTTTTTACTTCCTAAAATCATATAGTGTCCAAATAGTGTGTGCACACCTTTTATAAGTACTAATGAAGTTGTTGCCTTATTGTTAACTTTGCAGGGTTATAATGGTAGTCAGTTGTGGGACACAGCTTTTACTGTTCAGGCAATTATGTCAAGTAATCTTTCTGAGGAATTTGGTCTAACCCTTAAGAAGGCTCATGAATACATTAAATTTTCACAGGTTAGCATTTTTTTTTTTTAACTAAAATTTTGTGTGTATTGCTCTATTCATATGTTAGTTTATTAAGTTTTCACTTCTGATTGGAAGGTCCTTGAAGATTGCCCTGGCGATCTTGATTTTTGGTATCGCCACATTTCCAAAGGTTCATGGCCCTTTTCAACTGCAGATCATGGGTGGCCCATCTCAGATTGCACATCAGAAGCAATTAAGGTAACTCGTATATTCCTTTGTTGAGCAAAATCTCTTGATGTTTTGATGTTAATGTTTGTTCTGTAGGCAGCCCTCTTGTTATCAAAGATTTCTCCAGAAGTTGTTGGTGATCCAATTGAAGCAAGGAAGCTTTATGATGCCATTAATGTCATCCTTTCGCTAATGGTAACGATATCAGAAATTGATGCAAAAAATTAATGGTAACTTTTTTTCTAATTGCTGTTATGTTGCAGAACAAGGATGGTGGTTTTGCTACTTATGAACTTACAAGATCCTATGCTTGGTTGGAGGTAAGTAGTCCAAAACCTATCTGTTTCTGTTGCTTTATGGATATGTTTTAATCATGTATCTTGAGTTTGTTTGTAGAAAAAAAATAATTCACTTTGGACAAAGAGAAGTTGGTTCTTGTTGCTGAAGTTGTTAATGTTATAAGTAAATTGAGGCATAAAGGTTATTTTAGACCAGGATGGGTGCAACCTGTATGTGTCAACGAAACACATGAGCACTTATGTAATGTTATAGATGTCAAAAATGAGATTTAATTATTTACTAATATTATTATTATTTATGAATTCTTAGATCACTAGTTCAAGGTATTGTTATATGAATTCAAGAACCATACAAACTTTGGATAGTTGAGGAAAGTGTGAGAGGAGCAAGACAGCAAAAAATAAAAGAAGTAAACTCTGGCACACATACAAATTGGAGTGGCTAGTTTATATCTGTAATATCTTATTGTATGTTCTTCATTGTTTTTTAAAAGTGAAATATCTTGATTGACTGCTCTCTTTTATGTTTTTAGAAGAAAGAATTAAAACCATGAGCATTTTCGAGTTGTATATAATGTGAAAGATCGTGGAACACAAATGGGATCAATGTACAATTTAACAAAAGGTGCTATCTTTAGTAGTTGCCTTTTGGTTTATCAACTCATATTCCTTGCAAGGACACATGTTTATGGAATCTGGACCATAAACCTCATGTTTGGTTCAAAATCATGGTCTTGATGAACCTAATGCCTTCCATATATCACATAAAGTATTGATTTGTCTGCTGGATTGGTTCATAAGCACCTAAGTTTTTTTCTATAGAACTAGGATAGAACTTTATGTGCCAGTCTTCTACCAAAGTCAATGCAATCTTCACTACTAAATCCTTTTTCCTCTTACAGTTGATTAATCCTGCTGAAACATTTGGAGACATTGTTATTGATTATCCGTAAGATTTCTCACTTCTATTTCTTAATATAATAATTTTCTGTCTGTTTATTTAAATCAATTATATGTAGTTGAAATGCAAATGTCATTTACAGGTATGTCGAATGCACCTCAGCAGCAATTCAGGCATTGACATCATTTAAAAAGTTATATCCAGGCCATCGACGAGAGGAGATAGATAATTGTATTAACAAATCAGCACGTTTTCTTGAAAAGATTCAGCAAGATGATGGTTCATGGTTTGCACTTAATAATTGACTATCTCTCCTAAATCCATTTTCAGAACGATCTTTTGTTATCTTTAAACAACCCACAAAAGGAAAATCATATTAGGAAAACCTACTTATCCTGTTTAATTAAAAGATTGGCACAATGGTAAAGTTGTTGCCATAGGTCATGAGTTTTAGTCGCAGAAACAACCTCTTGCAAAATGTATGGTAAGACTATGTACATAGACCTAATGTTGTGTGACTCTTCCCCCGGATCCCGTACTAGCGGGAGCTTCGTGCACCGGGCTACCCTTCTCCTAATTAATTAAAAGATTCATCAAGCTGATGAGTTAGTTTACTAATTCATGAAGATCCATCTTGCTGATCTATCATTTCCCCTCTCACCTAATCTCTAAACTTAGTTTGGTATTTCCCAGAATTTTTTTTTACGAACATCAGTATAAAAGTGCTATTGAGGCATTTAAACTTTTCATACCAGACTGCTTGTTATTTCGAACAGGTATGGATCTTGGGGTGTTTGCTTCACTTATGCCACATGGTTTGGAGTAACAGGATTGATTGCTGCTGGAAGGACATATGAGAGCAGTTCTTGCATTCGCAAGGCATGCAAATTTCTGTTATCTAAACAACTAGCTTCTGGTGGTTGGGGAGAGAGTTACCTTTCATGTCAAGATAAGGTTAATTCTTATAGCCTATTTATGTTTTCCAGCTTCCATGAATAAGCACGCTGCAGTATGGTTATAGTTCATTTTTTTAAAAAAAAATATTCTGTCTTTTTAACATACATATCATATGATCATTTTTCACGTTAGGTTTATATCTAATAAGTTCATAGCTTCGTGCAAAAGAGCACAAACATAGAAACTACATTGAAGGTATTTGAAATTATTTCCTTCTCAATAATAGAGGCACATGATTTTGTATTTGGCTTTTGATGAAGCCATTTCTTTCTCTTTTTTTTTTCAAACAAGAACAGGTTTATATGTTATCGTAATTTAGTCAGAAATTTGTTATCATTTACTGTGGTTCCAACAAAAAACTGAACATTTTAACAAGGGGGAAATTCAATTATGAATTTTGTTGAGGGGTGAGAAACAAAATCTAGATGATGCTCTTGGATAATTTGAATGTTTATAATCAAGTACGGAGTGGCCACTAATGTGGCTACTTGTTGCCATTTCCTCCTTTCTTTCACCTTTTTTTCCTTTTAATAATGGAATTTCAAATTTAGCTGGATTTTTTTTGGCAGATCACAAGCCATTGCCTTTACAGATTGTTTCATTTTGCCATCTCATGTCTTTATATATGCCAAGATGTTTATGCATCATGCATGAAGTAGTACATTGATTTCTTTGCTTACATTCATCTTTATATTTAAGGCTTATAATTTGTTCAGCACAATGTTGGTTTATTAGTCCCCAAATAGTTGGGACATCGTTTGGAAGTTTACTTAAAATTCATCAAAATTCTAATTTTTCAATATAAAAGTTTACAAAACAACCTCTTCCAATTCCAATTTATGTAGTCTACAATTTTGAATGTAGCTTCTACATTGGTTCAGAAGTTATTAATCATTTCATTTTCTCAGGATGGTAAATGATTTAGATATTTCTCATATTCTTGTTGAGCAGGTCTACACAAATCTGGAGGGAAACAGGATTCATGCAGTGAATACTGGCTGGGCAATGCTTGCTCTAATTGCTGCTGGACAGGCCAGTTCTCCTCTATTTTTTACCCTCTAGATCCACACTGATGGATCCTCGTTCCTTTTCCTTTGGATAAAAGTAAAATCATTCAGAATATTCATGTTGACAATGTGTGACCTTGACTGAAAATGTTAATAGCATTCCAACTAAATTAGTTGTAAGGTTGCAAAGCTCTGGAGGAAAATCTGTTCTTTTCACAATTAGTAATAGTACTTCACTGAGGTTTTATCTAGCCTATCAGACATGATCTGAAATTGAGATTATGTGTCGGTATATACCATAACAACAGCAAATTAGCAATGCAGCTGAACTCTGATCTACTTGTGGTAGGCTACTAGGAATGTAAATGAGCCTGTGAGTTTTCTTAGATCTTCCCCTTTCCTTTACATTTCAACTCTATTTGAGGCCTGTTGAATTCAGAGTCTGAAAATGTTAATAGCATTCCAACTAAATTAGTTGTAAGGTTGCAAAGCTCTGGAGGAAAATCTGTTCTTTTCACAATTAGTAATAGTACTTCACTGAGGTTTTATCTAGCCTATCAGACATGATCTGAAATTGAGATTATGTGTCGGTATATACCATAACAACAGCAAATTAGCAATGCAGCTGAACTCTGATCTACTTGTGGTAGGCTACTAGGAATGTAAATGAGCCTGTGAGTTTTCTTAGATCTTCCCCTTTCCTTTACATTTCAACTCTATTTGAGGCCTGTTGAATTCAGAGTCTTTGAAACTTGTTCATGCCATTGTAGTTCTCATTTTATCATCTCTTGATAATACCTAATAGCTCCTAATTGTGGTATATTTTTTTAGCAATTTTTTCTTTGCTAGTAACTTTTCGTATCTATCTTAACATTTTTATCTCCACTATATTATTATTTTTAATTGTCCTACACGTGATGAATACTATCTCAATTTGCACAAATTGTCTTTTAGCCTAATGATGTCGAAAAAATAATTATTTGAAATTTGAAATTCCAGTTTTCAGTTGTAACAATCATCGCAATTTGGTTGTTACTTCTTTTTTTTTTGCCTTTTTGAGCAGTTTGTTATTTGAATTGGTAGTGGACATGAGAGTTAGTCTTTGGCGTGAGCCTATATAAACAATATTGTCTTATCTAGGAGACACTTTTGGGATAATAATATTGCCACTTTGTCTCTGTATGAGATTTTTTTTCTTCTATGTGAGTTTAGGGTTTACACCGAGTTCAAAGTCAACTAAGAGACACAACAATTACATAAAACTCGAGAAACCTCTTCCTTCCACTTACTCTTTTTAACAGTGACATCTTCTCACGTAATGTTTTATTAGTATATCCAAAATGTTAAAACCTCATAAAAATTTACATCCATCCTTTTCAATTACTCCTCCAATTTTTTCTTTTTGTTGTTGAAACTATAACAACAGTAATTAGGTGGTCCAAACCTGTTTAACTATTTTGTTGGGACACCCTGATTCTTGTGTAGTAAAAGGCAATACTTTTTGATATCGTGTTGAAACAGGGTGAAAGAGATCCAAAACCATTGCACAGAGCAGCAAAGACACTGATAAATATGCAAATGGAGAATGGCGAGTTTCCCCAACAAGTAAGACACCTGTGTTTAACTTAGCAATTGCGAAGCTTTATTATTTCCAATGGCACCACTCTGGTTCTTGCTCTGCATTTCTTCATTTTCAAAAATGCACCTATAATATGAATATGCTGGTTGGAGATTTCTTTGACGGTGCACAATTCATGCAACACTTGAGTAATTGTGAATTTGAATTGATTATATTTTGCTTCCTGTTATCTTTGGTTGTTGAACTCAATCATAAATATATTTTATTTCTTTTTTATTTTTTCAAACAAACCAGCTTGTAATTTCCTAAACTAAAAAAAAAGTATTTTGTGATGCAAATACAACTCCCTTAATGCGGGAGGCTAAGTTGAGTGGAGAAGAAATTGGGTAAGGAGTTCTTAATAGATATTTCAGTTTTTTGTTTTAACAGTTTTTTTTTTAAATTTTTCCTTATGGGTGTGTATCTTTTAGTGTTTCTCTCAATGCATTTTATGTTTATTACTTCTTTAATTTTTATTTTCAACAATTTGTTTACTTTAGCACGATCATTTTTCTTCCATTTCTATATTTTACTAATACTTTTTGGGTTCTTTTATTATACTTGTTTTTTGTCTTTTATACTTAATTTTGTTTTACATATTAATAACTATGATATGAAAGAAATAAAGTGAAAATATGTAAAATATAAATGATAACTAATGTTATTCTTGGTTAATTTTTCCTGTTGCATTCTTTAAGACAGTTAATATCTAGTCATTTTAAACTAACGCCATTTCATTCCCATATCACATTCATGTAGTTAAATTTTTATGTCATGTGATCATGTTATTTAGGTGACTTAATGATGTTAATGATTAGGGTAGACAACAACAGTTAAAAATGAGGAATATTTTGATGGTTTGGGGACTCTAGGGTAACTCTGGTGAAATGAAAATGCCTCTTGTATTTTTTCTCTCAGTTTGTAGTTTGTAATTCACTTTTAGTTCTTGGTGATAGCAAATTTTTTATTGCATGGTTCAGGAACTTTGGTTTGTTTGAATCTTTCACTTTACTTTCATGGCCAAACTTTGTCTATCTCAATTAGTTAG
>JAGFNQ010003851.1:0-26703 GCA_024364735.1 Boesenbergia rotunda | reverse complement strand
TTCCTTAAGTTATATATCTGTTTTGAGGCTTGAGGTCAATTTATTACCTGCGTGTGTTGTATGTATGTATGTGTAAATTGTCCGTCGGACAGGGGAGATGTTGCCCGATTTGATATTGGATCAGTGGCTCCGTCGGTCTCGGGGCGTGATATATATACAGATAGATATGCATGATTGTAAAAAGGTTATACAAAAATAATATCGAATTAAACAGATACAGACTCATAGGAATAATCAGAATACATGATTGGGAACCGCATGTAAGTACATACCAGTGTCAAACCCACCTACGGGATATGAAGGTCATACATCTCTGAACTTAAAGGTCACTAGACCACATGCAAAAATACCTCGTGTATGTGTATGTCATTTAAATACAACAATCATAGCTCAAATAAATGCAGCAAACAAACAAATACAATTCATGCAATCATGCACATTATACAAAAATGGTCATCCCGGATGCCAGCCAGCCATCGTCACGGGTCATGGGTGAGGTCGAGTGGGTAGGACTATGACAACTGTACGCACTCTGTTGTCACTGCTATTGAGTAATCAAGTGGACAAGATGCTGACGGAGGATACACTCATCCTATCCCAAATCATATGGGAGAACACCGCTCTCGTTGAGATATATATGTAAAAATATTTAAAAAATCGCAACGAAAATAATAAATCCCACGAGCGATCCTTGCGAAAGAAAACTCATACAAAGTTAATTTACAAATTCCTATCGTATAGGTATATCTTTGACGCGTGCCCTTCGCTTATCCCGCTTGTCCGAGATATGCCAGATCTCTTGCACGTTCAAGTGTCCGTACCTCTATGTGTATCCATATAAACATGATCTCTCAAGCTTTGAAGAATCGCCTTCGCATGTGAATAATTTATATATATATATAAATATATATATAATATTTTTGAAACAATGCAAATCATGCAAATAAGTAACTAATTAATAGACAAACCAAACAATAGCTTAATGAAGCACGAAGAAGTTATAAATTTAACTTCTTAGCAAGTGAATAATTTTGATGGAGTTATATATATAATATATATATATTATATATATATATATTATATATATATATATATATATATATATATATATATATATATATATGAATTTAAAAAAAAATAGAACTCTCATGCTGATGACATGTTTTGAAATTATATAAGTAATTACAAACAAAAGAAATATTATTAATCTTTTCTTTTTCACACCTTTGCATAGGATACATACATAATACATATAGGCATATAATTATCTAAAAACTCCTACTCCTATACTTATGCGTTTACATAAAATTACGAGGTTAGATGTATTATGAAGAAATTAGAGAGTTTATGAGGTATTTGAGAGCTTATGGGCATCCATACATATGTTATTAAAAAAAATCCTAATAAAATAAAACAAAGGAGTAATTACTTTGTGAATAATGTCTGTAAAGTACGCATCTGTCCGCACAACCAATGATTATCAACTAATAAACTTTTATCGACCGTAGAAAGCAAGTAGTGTTCAGTGCAATGTAGTAGCCTTTTTGAACTAATAATAAAACTTTCAGAAATGATACCACTGTTCCAAAAATACTACTGAATACTCTAATTTACCAAATGAAATATGTTGTAGCAATTACTTCATCTATCTATCATATAGCTTAGCTACTAATGAACCTATGCATGCACACACATAAGCTTATGGTCTACCCCTAGATTTCATACAGTGGCTTACTACTGTACCATTGGATTGCATGACAAGATTGCCTTTATATTTGTGTATTCATTAGTCTTGTGGACAATGGCTTGTGTGCAAGGGTTTAGAATGCAAGATATGATGACTAAAATGATGCACAAACTGAAGTTGATTTCCTAAATTGATCGCTTGAATAAAATCGATCACCAACCTAATCGGTCGGGTTTCAAATTACTGATATCATCAAGCAATTCGCATAAACTAGAGAATCTGTACACTATCAGCTCTTGTAGGAATACAAGCAGCGCTCGAGTACAGGAAGTTGATCTTCATGCCTATATCTCCATCAATAGTGTCTTTGGTTTCACAGTACCACAGAGGCCGCTAAGGGTCCAACAATCTTCTTGAAGCACCATGAGATATCCAACATTTCGTCTATGAATCAACTATGGCTGGCATTCACACACTTTTTTAAGTTGCTGGAGTTCTTGGGACATAACAACAATTTGGCAGCAAATGAAACAGTGGATCCTTACGATATTTAAGCTTCTCAGGCAACCTGTGCATAATGAAAATGTGAGCTAGTTATGCATTCAAAAATCTGATTTAGTTCCCTCTTCAAAGTAATACCTGGTCAGAATTGTAACTTGCCTTGCCATTATGTGATGCAATACATACAAGAATTGATGAAAGCCGACGATCAGATGCTCCACTGATTTCAGCTCCCATCCTTATAACATTTAACAGATATGACAGAGCTTCATTGGTTATAACTTCACCAGGAACCATGACTGGAATACCAGGTGGGTATGGACATATCAACTCACCACAGATCTCTCCAAGGCTTTCCCTAATGCTTACTCTCCTCTTTTTGGCAAAAAAAGCATCCCTAGGACTGAGTTGCATGGAACCATATGTAGTCGGAGCTTGAATTTGAACTCCACTCTCCACACCAGATTGTAGATTGCTGCCTTTAAAGCATTTAATGGAAACCGTTTTAAAGCCGGAAATAAGCATCTCAACATCTTTCCTAGTGGTACCCAAGTTAACTGCGAATGTTAAGGATTTGCTTCCTACTAGTTCAGGTATTATGTGATGTCCTTCCCAGAGTTCCTCATCAGCCAAAAAGCCTGACATATGGAGCTGAGATACTCCAAGAGTGATGCGCAAGGGATCAATAGCCGGAAAACCAGAGATAAAACAAGAGGATTCCAGCAAAGATACCCCCGGAATTTTTCTTATTTCATGTTTTGCAAGCAAGGACAAGGCCAAGGCATTTGAAAAAATTGTATCCGGCTTTTCTTCTATCTGAGCTCTTGCAGCATCTAATGATGCAAGTAACAGATAGCTTGGGCTGGAGCTCTGTAGAATTTGAAGGCATTTGGTTATCCTCTCCCTGTCTATAAGGTTTCCAGACGCATGCAACATAGACGACTGCGTGAGAGAGGATAGAACCTTGTGGGTCGACTGGACAGCCAGGTCCGCACCCTGTTCAAGTGCAGTTCCTGGGAAGTTTGGATGAAACCGAAAATGAGCACCATGAGCTTCATCCACTATAACAGGAATACCTCGTGAGTGACAAAGTTTCGTGATCTCACTTAAATTAGAGCATATGCCATGGTAAGTTGGCGAAGTTACTAAAACTGCAGCTGCGGCTTTTCCTTCCCACTCCAATTCTTTTATGGCTGTCTCAACTTGTGCTGATGTTACTCCACCAGCAATGTCCCAGTGAGAACTATACTCTGGTAGAATGTACTTTGGCATCGCACCAGACAATATGAGACCTGAGGTTGCAGAAATATGAGAATTCCGTGGTAGAATTAGTACATCACCCGGGCAACAAGTAGCCATTATGGATGCTTGTATGCCACAAGTGGTGCCTCCAACAAGAAACCATGTCTCAGATGCACCAAACAATTTTGCTGCTTTTACCTGAGCATCTAAAATTGCACCTTTTGGAGAGAATAAATCATCCAACTCTGGGAGTTCTGGTAGATCATGTATAAAAGTTCCTTGACCAATAAGATCAGACAATACATATGGAGCTGCTTTCCCCCTGTTATGTCCCGGGAAATGAAAGCAAGTGACATCTACTTCTGCAGTAGATTTTAGGGCCTCAACCAGAGGTGCATCAGTTCTCTTGATCAATATCGATGACTCACCTAAAGTATCAGGATCCGATATTCCTTCCACGCCCATTAAGGTTACACATTTCTTCCTTCTATGCCTCGACAACCTTTCCTGCCAAAGATTCAAAAGATTGTAAGTAAAATTTTGATTCCTGGCAGTTGCTTACTTTGGCATGAACAAATGAACATCCCCAGTCAAACCATTTAGAGATCAAAGAATCATTGGAAATGCACCATTTAACTGAACTTGAAAGGGAGTGCGATTGTTGCTCATTTTCATTAACAGGAGTTTAACACAACAATATCGTGAGGTGTAGGATGTAAAATAGAAACCTAATTACTGAAGGAATTTCATGGAGCACTTGTCCTGGGCTAAAAGTCCTAGCCAAATCACATAATCCTTTGTCTTTGTGCTTGTTGTTGCTTTGCCTCTTCATACTCTTGTTTTTCTCACTAGTTGATGAATTTAGATTGTTCTTTTTTTCATGATATTTAACATTTTATGTTTTCTCACAAAAAATTTTAATCAGCAATTTCCCTTGTCTACCATTTAAATTGTAAGATTACAATATAACATAAATGAAATACAAGATTGTTTAATATTGACAACAAATGAAAAAAAGTCCTCTGACTAGATGCTCTCAACATTGGCATTTCAGATATCTCATTTTAGTTCCAGTTTTAACTCGAAATGAGCAAAAAAAAAATCGGATACTATAATAACATGGACTTCAGCTAACAAATTCCGACATGCATTTTATCAAACATATACAAGACATGACTAAACTTAATTTTGAATAGGACATGATAGCTTGATTCATTCAACAAGAACAGAAGGGCCAAACAATCCATAAGTTTTGCAAGCAAAAAAAAACATTATTCATTAAAAATCTAAGAAGAAGATAATTTTTCTAACTCAAAATGAAACGAGTAGAAAAAATTGGATAGTATTAAGAAAGATAACATAGACGTCAGCCGAAAAATCCTCGCACAAGCATTTTATCAAACACATACAATATATGAAAAAATTTAAAATAGGAACGAATAGTTGATTCATTCAACAAGAACAGAAGGGTCAAATGAAGAATAGACAAAGTGGACAGAGACTGAAAGAGGGGGCATACAGCAGAGACCGCAGGCTTCCACCGATGAGAGTTCAAACACCTTTGGTTATTTAGGCACTCACGGAATGTAGATACCTACAAAAAATCAAAAGGAACAATTAAGCATCTCGATTGCAAAAATAAAAAGTCAGTTTTTTGTGGCATTTAGAGGGAAGGAACTCACGGACGTGAGAAGATCTGAGACTGGATGAGTAATCACAAAGGATGAGTGCGCCGAGATGAACATGGCCGCGGACGGGCGTCGACGCTGTTGAAGTAGCAAAAAAGAATCAAGGAAACATGGAGAAAGGGAAAGAAACAGCAATGTGAAAACATAGAGAAACATTGCGCGTTTAAATCCCCCGATACTCACCGGAAGCAGCTGGAGGCCAGCCTTCGATGCCGTTGGCAGGCACGACGAAGAGGTAAGGCCGTAAGGGAGATCGCCGCGGCGGCCAGGCCGCGAGGATATAAATGTAAAAGACTGAGCCGGAGCGGCCCCTCCGGGCCGAATCGGCCCCGCCCTTTAAACACATATTCCCCGTTAATTTTAATATAGTTGACCGGACCACGAACACCACATCGCCCACCTGGCGAGTGATGATTGGATTTCCCACTGGGATCGCCATGAATATTTCACCGCCAGCAGACGCCCACGTGTTAGCTTCTCATTGGTTTAGTATTCATTATAGAGAAACAATTAACACATAATGGTTATTTTCGTTGGCCAATATTGACCTCATGCGGTAGTAAATTAGTTAGATATAAAGGATTTAATTAAAAAGGATTATTCTTATTATAATACTGACATTAAAATGATATTGATAATAACATTTTAAAAATAAAATTGAGATGTTTGCGTTTGGTTTGTATTTTTTAGTCTGTTTTCTATTTTTATTTTTTATAAAAATATGATTTTCTAGAAAATATGTTTGGTTTGTATTTTATAGTTTTATTTTTCAGAAAAAAATATAGTATTTTCTGAAAAATTAAAGAATAAAAAAAATTATTTTTTAAAAAATAAGAAAATATAATTTTTTAAAAAATAAAAATAAAAAATAAAACAAATCAAACACTCTCAATTTTTTAAAAAAAAAATATGTTGCTTCAGTTGTAGTGTGACTGTGTGAGTCAACTTCTGATTAAAATTAAAATAAAATAACTTTATTGGGATGCTAAATCGAAGTTTGAGCATTAATAAATATTAATATTTTGTATTTATTATCGAGGGTTTCTGATGTTTTTATTGTTATTATTATTACTGAAAATTCTACACCTCCATCACTATCTTCCTTCATTTCAAGTTCCATATTTATTCTTCCATTCATCCCAAATAACACAAAAAAACAAAATTAATAATGTAACGTTACGAGACATGTCGACAAAATAGATAGAGAACGACAACAACAGATGCATTGTATTTGTTGAGCAAGGCCCTAGCTAGTAATTGGTGCGTTAGAAATTTGTAGTGGAATTGAATTTCTCCACTTATATTGGGTTTTTTTATTAATATTAGATATTTTATTTAGACTACGTTTGGTAAGGGATAATATAATCGAGTCTGTAATGTAATTAAGTTTGTAATGTAATATAATCTTGATTATATTGTTATATTTGGTAATGAGTTGTATGTAATCTTTAATAACCATTAAGATGCGTTTGGTTCAAGTTATCATACATGACCTTAGTTATGTGATTACCTGGTAATCACATAACCAAGGTTATGGGAATGAAACATAATATAATATTGTTTTGTTAAATTTAGATAATCAAAAAAAATCTTATTTGTTTGGATATAATAGTATATAATCTAATATAATATTTTACCATATTATCCATTAGTTTAAAATTAAGGATTATCATAATATATGTTTATTTATAAAAAATTAAAAAGTAAGGTAATATTTTATATTAAATTTATTTAGTTTATCCAAATAATAATTTATTTAATTTAATAATAATTTAATTAAAATTCTAATTTTTTTTTAAAAAATTATTTATCGCTCGACCGCCACCGAATGTTCGCCAGTGGTGGTCGCCGACCGGCCGGCGACCGACCGATGGCCGGTGACCGACCGCAGGCCGGCGACCGATCGCCGGCCGGCGACCGACCGCCGGCCGGCGACCGACCGCCGGCCGGCGACCGACCGCCGGCCGGCGACCGACCGCCGGCCGGCGACCGACCGCCGGCCGGCGACCGACCGGCCGGCCGGCGACCGACCGCCGGCCGGCGATCGACAGTCGGCCGGCGACCGGCGACCTGCCGACGACCGGCGGTTGTCGGTCGTCGGCCGGCGGCCGCCGCCGGTCGCCGGCCGGCGGCGGTCGCTGGTCGCCGGTCGCCGGGCAGCGGCGGTCGCCGGTCGTCGGCCGGCGGCGGTCGACGGTCGCCGACCGGCGGCGGTCGCCGGTCGTCGACCGGCGGCGATCGCCGGTTGCCGGTCGTCGACCGGCGGCGGTCGCCGGTCGCCGGTCGCCGAGCGGCGGCGGGCGTCGACCGGCGGCGGTCGTCGGTTGACGGTCGCCGGCCGGCGGCGATCGCCGGTCGCCGGCCGGCGGCCGATTGACGGCCGGCGGCGATCGCCGATCGCCGGCCGGCGGCGATCGCCGATCGCCGGCCGGCGGCGATCGCCGATCGCCGGCCGGCGGCGGTCGCCGGTCGAAGGCCGGCGGCGGTCGCCGGTCGACGGCCGGCGGCGATCGCCGGTCGAAGGCCGGCGGCGGTCGCCGGTCGACGGCTGGCGGCGATCGCCGGTCGACGGCCGGCGGTGATCGCCGGTCGACGGCCGGCGGCGGTCGCCGGTCGCCGGCCGGCGGCGATCGCCGGTCGCCGGCCGGAGGCGGTCGTCGGTCGGCGGCGGTCGCCGGCCGGCGGCGGTCGCCGGTCGCCGGCGGTCGCCGGTCGCCGGCCGGCGGCGGTCGCCGGTCGCCGGCCGGCGGCGGTCGCCGGTCGCCGGCCGGCGGCGGTCGCCGTTCGTCGACCGGCGGCGGTCGTCGATCGCCGGCCGGCGGCGGTCGCCGGTCGCCGGCCGGCGGCGGTCGCCGGTCGCCGGCGGTCGCCGGTCGCCGGCCGACGGCGGTCGCCGGTCGCCGGTCGGCGGCGGTCGTCGATCGGCGGAGGGGCTGCAGTCTGTGAGTCGGCAACGAGATGTAATTTATTTAATTATTTGGGATATTTTTATCTTAAAATGTAAATATTAAGGGATAATTTGGGAAAGAAAAGTTCCATAACCCCGGAATCAAGAAAAAACTCCGTTTTCCTTGGTTATCCAATTTCGGGTTGCATGCCCCATTTGATAACGTTTTGCTGATGTGGCGGTAATACTGCATTACTTGGGAATTGATGATAATCTAAACCAAAGAAGGTTATCAACGATAATCTCGGACAGATAACCAAGGTTATCACTGATTACCCTGAACCAAACGCACCCTTATAAGTTGGATTCCTTTGTTTGGTGAGGGGTAATTCATTCTGTAATGTAATCAAGATTTACGACCGACGACCGCGGCGGCCGGCCGGCGACCCGCGGCGGCCGTCCGGCGACCCGCGGCGGCCGACCGACGACCCGCGGCGGCCGACCGGCGACCCGCGGCGGCCGACCGGCGGCTACCGGCGGCTGCCGACCGGCCGGCGACCCACGGCTGCCGACCGGCCGGCGACCCACGGCGGCCGACCGGCAACCCGCGGCGGCCGACCGGCGGCTGCCGACCGGCCGGCGACCGGCTGCTGCCGACCGGCCGGCGACCGGCGGCGGCCGACCGACCGGCGACCGGCGGCGTCCGACGGCAATCGTCGGCGGCCGACCGGCCGGCGGCGTACGGCGGCCGACCGGCCGACGACCGACTGGCCGGCGACCGACGGCGGCCGACCGGCCGGCGACCGACGGCGGCCGACCGACCGGCGACCGACGGCGGCCGACCGGCCGGCGACCGGCGGCGGCCGACCGGCCGGCGACCGGCGGCGGCCGACCGGCCGGCGACCGGCGGCGGCCGACCGGCCGGCGACGATCGACCGGCCTACCGGGCCGGCGGTGGCCGACCGGCCTACCGGCTCGGCGTCGTCCGACCGGCCTACCGGCCCGGCGACGGTCGGCCGGCTACCGGCGGCGGCCGACGACCGGCAGCGGTCGGCATGCAACCGGCCGGCGACCGGCGGCGCTCGACTGGCGACCGGCCAGCGACCGGCGAACCGCTGACGACCGGTGATCGACGACCGTCGTTGCCTGGCCGACAACTTTACAAGCTGTAATGTAATCCAGATTACGGAGGTTTTGTTTTGTAATCCAGATTATAATTCATCAACCTCTTTTATATTCGAGATTAAATTACATTACAATTTTAAAGTTATTCTAAACAAACGAATCCAACTTATAATGTAATAATTACATTACAGGCTGTATTACACCCTACTAAATATAGCCTTAGGTTAATTAATTTTGAGAGTGATTGATTTGGTTTTATAAAAAAAATTTAGTTACCATGAAAATAATTAAATAATTGGGAATTATTCATAATAAATAATCTATCATTCTAATATTCTTAGGTTAAGCAGTCATTAAGAAAAAATTCATTCATTAATTTGCTAATAACTCAATTTTTAAATATCTGAGAAATTAAAAAAATGTCTTGATATTGTACCAGTATTTCGGGGTTACATTGATGTATATAATTCTATTTGGATGATATTTTCCTAAAAGGATGGTAATCAAGAGCATTTTACCAACAACGCATACGGATTTTAAAAATTATCAAAGAGCTCATTAAATTTTATAATTTATTAAAAGACATAATTGATATGCTTTGTAACTTTCGCCGTGCGATTGTGGTCGATTTTTATAGTAGTAGTTGTTTCTTTGATTTTTTTTTTCTTATAGCAGTGACTCAGATAAGTTTATATAATAATAGTTATAATTTCATAATTATTTATGGCATGATGTGATTTATTAAGTTTAGGTTGTAACTTCTATATATCAGCTACATAATCGTAGCTATTATAACTTGTTTAAAATTTTTTTTAATTACGTTATAGTTGATACAGTTGCATAGCTATTATAATATTAAATCTGTGTTGTAGTTGCTACGGAAGCGTAGCTACTACAATATAATTGAACAAATCATGATCACATTATAACAACTATAATTCCATAGCATTTACAATTGTAACAACTACTATTTCGTAACTGCTTTAATACATATGTAACAAATTATAACCACATTGTAGTAGCTACGATTACATAGTTATTACAACACACACATAATGTCCATCATTGCTATAGTAAAAAAGTAAAAAAATAAAAAAATTTCTATAATGAAAATTTGAGTGCGGTTGTCTAGCGTGATCAACTTTAATATATATGGTCACATTGTACCGCGCAAACTCCGTACAAATCTTAACTAATTTTTTGGTTTGATTTTTTTTATTTAACACGATAACCCAATCCCTAAACACTAAGGGTATGTTTGAGTGGAGTTTATCCTTGATAATCTTGCTTATCTATCTAAGGTCATCAATGAATATCCTGTTTGATTTAGATAATCGATTATTTCCGAGTAATAATCCATGTCCAACACGTTAGTAAAAGGGTCATGCAACTCGAAATTGAAAAACCAAGGAAAACAGGTTTTTCTTGATTCTGGGGTCAAGAAACTTTTCTTTCCTAAATTATCCCTCAATATTTATTCTTTAAGACAAAAATACTCCTAATAATTAACTAAATTATAACTCGTTGCCAACTCACACGGCCGACGACCGACGGCGAAGGCGGCCGCCCCACCGCCCGTCATCGATGAATAATTTTGTTTTTCTAATTTAAATAAGCTTGTCGCCCGTCGTCGATGAATAATTTTATTTTTTTTTAATTTAAATAAGCTTGCCGCCCATTGTCGATAAATAATTTTATTTTTTTTAAAATTTAAATAAGCATACACTATCATAATGCTTAATTTTAAATTAAAGGATAATAAGGTAAAATATTATATTAGATTATATACACTATTACCTCCAAACAAATAAAATTTTATTTGATTATTTAAGTTGAACCAAACAATATTAGGTTATGTTTCATTCCCTATAATCTTGGTTATGTGATTATTTGATAATCATATAACTAAGATTATATATGATAACTTGAATCAAACATATCCTAAAGGCAAATCTGAATGACACGACTGATCATTTAAAAAAAATAAAACAAAAAATAAGGGAAAAAGACAAATTCTAACACGGTCGTGCATGCTGAGCAGTTAATGTAATTAATTTTGATTTTTTCTAGAATTTTAGATTTAGAATTTAGGGTATAGTATTTAAGTTTAAAAAATTTTTTAAAAAAATCAAAAAAATTATACTAGAAGCTCATGGGATGTGCGACATAACACACACACATATATATGCAAAAATGATATGGTGCGTGCCCGCCTCCAAATCAATTGACCAATCGATTAGCGAGAGACGATTCAAAGCATAGCTCCTCAAACGAACAAATGAGCACCTCAATCATCTCAATCCATTGAGGAATCATGACGCGAGTGTCATGGTCAATTGTAGCAATTGGAATCTAGTCGGGATCTCCTTAGAGTTCACCTCCCCTCCCCCCGGGCTATAGTTTAGAGTCGGGCGTCGTCGTTCATTACAGGTTCGAGTCGGCGGCGCACTAGGCGGAATGTTCGTCAATCGATTTACTAATTAATTGAGATGCCTCCCAATCGATTAGGAGGTAAGCGTGTACGTGCACGCAACGAGCGATCTGCAATATATATATATATATATATATATATATATATATATATATATATATAATATATATATATATATATATATATATATATATATATATATATATATATATATATATATATATATATAGTTTCGGAAGAAATTGACGTCGACGGTCAGTCACCAAGGTTCAGCCCACGCGAACGCCGACGCTAGAGGAAGTGCTTACACCCTGCGAGGTTAACACGAGCGTTAGGGGAACACGCCGGAGGTGTTGGTGCAATCGACCCAAGTGTGATCGGGTAAATCATGGGTTTTGATGTGTGTGACAATATGATTAAGTTAGGGTGTCATGTTGGTTTGATATGTGTGTTTGAGTCATGCAGGACTTAGTGAATCACACATGAAGTATGCATCCGAGGGACGAGAGCCGAAGGAAGAGGACTTCAAGGGCAAGCCGGAGAAGTAGACTTCAAAGGCATACGTGAAGGATGACATGGAGGTAGGGCGTGGGCTTGTGTGCGCATCTGAGGGACGAGAGCCGAGGGAAGAGAACTTCAAGGGGTGAGCCAAGGGAGTGGACTTCAAGGCATACGCGAAGGATGGACTTTGGAGTAAGTTTGAGTGAAAATGTAAGCTGGGGCAGTCGACTGCAAGGGAAGCCAGTCGACTGCTAAGCGCAAAACAAAAACTCACAGAAAGATCAGTCGACTAGTCCAGGCACCAGTCGACTGATTTGTTCGAAAATATAGTCGTTGGCTATCTGTTGGGGCAGTCGACTGGTGTCGGGGACTGAACTGTTTGGGGAACAGTTCTCTCCTCTATTTAAGGGGAGGCTTTGGAGCAGAATAGGGTTGTGGTTCTTAAGTGTAAGATCCTGTTCCAAGTGCTCAAAGTCTCCTTAGCTTACTCTCTTCCTCACTCTCTAAATTTGATCTTGTAAAAGAGGAAGAGAGCATCTTGTGAAGGTTTCTCCACCTTCAAGGAGAAGATCATAGTGAAGCTTGCTTGCGTGGTGTAGATCCTTGGATTAGTCACCTCTCGGAGGTGGATACCAAGTAAATCAGGGAGTTAGCATTGTTTCTTTTGTTGATTGATTTTGTTCTTGTGCTTTTGCTAACACGTGTAGGAAGAAAATCGAAAATTAGCTATTCACCCCCCTCCCCCCACTCTAGCTAAACGTTAGGTCCCAATAAGTGGTATCAGAGTGAGGTTCATTTCGGGAGAACTCACCGTCAACCGAATCATCAAGATGACATTTCAAGAGGGATATAGCACCGCACGACCACCATTCTTCGATGGCATCGACTTTGCATATTGGAAAGGTAGGATGAAATATTATCTAATGAATGATATTGAGAATTGGTTTAGTGTTGTAGATGACTTTGAGATGACAATGAGTGAGAGGGGAGAACCTCTTCCTACCAAACGTTGGTCAAAAGAAGTTATGAAGAAAGCGCAAGCAAATGCAAAGGCAACAACAACTCTACAATGTGGTCTTTCAAAGGAGCAATTGAACAAAGTAGGACCATTCAAGACCGCAAAAGAGCTTTGGGAAAAGCTCATTGAGCTAAATAAGAAATCAAATGAATCAAGAAGAGTCAAAAAAGATCTTTTGGTGGCGCAACTCCAATCCCTTACCATGAAGACAAACGAAACCGTAAGTCAATTGCATGGAAGAGTTAAAGAAATCATCAATGAGCTTTATGTGATAGGTGAGAAATTGGAGAATAGGGATCTAATAAGGTATGTGCTTCAATCTTTTTCTAGAACCACTCTATGGAAGAAATCGGAAGAAATCCCCTTCCAAGAGCCCTTGGGTATAGGCACTGATGAGGATTTTCAACGTCGCACTTGGCACATCTTGTGCCACCCGGTTGAACCACTAGATGTACTCCTTGAGCGACTCTTTCGGCTTCTGCTTGAGAGCGAATAGATTGAGTGTCATCTTCTGATAGTGACGGTGACTGGCGAAGTGGTGGAGGAAGGCGGTTCTAAACTCCATGAAGGAGTTGATAGAACCTGAGGGTAGCTTCTGGAACCATTGTTGGGCTGCTCCGGATAGGGTGTTCAAGAACACCCGACACTTTACACTGTCGGTATACTGGTGTAGGAGTGTTGCATTTTCAAACTTACAGACATGATCCTCCGGATCTGTCTTCTCGTCGTAATCAACAATCCCAGGCCCGCGAAACAACTTCGGCATGGGGTCTTCTACAATCTCAAATGAGAAGGGAGTAGAGGGGGCCTTAGGGGAGGCCTTAGGTTCCTCCCTCTTCCCCTGTCCATCTTTGTGTCTCAACGTGCTAGAGGCTACCGAATTGACCTTCTCAATATCTCCGGGAGAGCCTCGCCGGTGGTCCGGGGTTGCTCCGGTGCGTCGCCCCGGTGGTGTGACTGATCTTCGCGGTTAGGGATGCGAGATGGAGATTCTGGGGATCTCCTCCAGCACAGATACACCTCGCTGTGAGGCGACCTGCTCGATTTGGTGTTGTTTGAGCGCCTCTTTGATGGCGTTGGCCACCAAGCGATCCAGTTCCTCTTTCATCAGGACAAAGGATTGTCCCGCCGGCTCTGCCATCGGTGCTCCTTCTGGTGCTTTATGTTGGATCGAGAGAAACGATAGAGGGGGGGGTGAATATCGTAAAACGTTCGGATTAAGAAAATAGAGTATGCACAGTGGAAATTAAAACAATTAAACACGTAAACAACAAGGTTTTTACTTGGTTCGGAGTCGCGGTCGGCTCCTACTCCAAGGCCCACGGTCGTTGACCATTTACTATGGGCAATTCTATATTTTTGCAAAATAGTTTACAGAGAGATATTACAGAAGTTAGTATAGTAAACTTAAATACAGCTCTTCGTTATCGACGTCCAGTGTAAATTGAATTTTCGGGGTGGAGGGACGTCGTCGGCGCTTGTATCCCGAGTTGGGAGGTTTCTGAAGCAGAGCGCGGGAGCAGAAGAGCGTAGGAGCGTTGAAAGAATTATTGTTCGAAGCCTTGGGGTCGAGGGCCTATTTATAGCCCCTGGGGGGCGCCCGGAACGTCGGGGGCGCCCCCCTACGTGTCAGCCGATCCGATTCCCTCTTGGTCAGCTATGATCCCTTAAAACTCGGGATCAGGCTTTGACGGGGGCGCCCGGAATGCTGGGGGCGCCCGGGTTGACCGGGTCACCTCTTATCCATTGGCTTCGCTGGGTTCTGCTTCGTTAGCTTCACCTGGGCGCGCCCGGGACGCTGGGGGCGCCCGGGAGCACGGGGGCGCCCCGGCCATGAGCTGTCGAAGCCTGCCTTTGCTTCTTGTGTTTTGTGTTCACCTTGGGGGCGCCCGGGACACTCCGGGCGCCCTGGTCAGCTGCTGCCTCACTCCTTTGAGGCTCTCTGAGCTGCAGACACTCGTTCCTTCGGTCCTGCATCCAGGGTTAGTCCAAAACAACATAAAGCAATAAGTTGTTAGTTTATACAACCTTAGCTGTCTTGGTTCTGACTTTGGGTCTCCAAAATGGAACCCTAGGTCGAACCGACGCCTACTGTTCCCTCGACGGGGAACGCGACCTCACCTACTCCTCTTGGGAGAATGTACCTGATGCCAACCGGCTCCTCCGGTTGGACTTTTGCCTAGCGGTACTTCGCTAGGTCTCGGATACCAAGTTGTCCTTCGCCTGGTGCCTAGCAGTCCTTCGCCAGGTCTTCAGTACCAAGCTGTCCTTCGCCTGGTGCCTAGCAGTCCTTCGCTAGGTCTTTGTATCCTGGCATTCCTTCGCCAGGTGCCTAGCAATCCTTCGCTAGGGCTTTGTATCCAGGTATTCCTTCGCCAGGTGCCTAGCAGTCCTTCGCTAGGGCTTTGTCTGCACACTTGAGTAACATGTTAGCCAATCATTAAACCTTAACTTTTGAACCATGTTGCCATTATCAAAACACAGGTTTGACTTGGGTGCTTTCTGCACCAACAATCTCTCCCTTTTTGATTTATGGCAACCCTGGTTCAAAAAGTTAAGTTAATCAGAATAAAACTTTGTTCCCTCCCCCTAGATTTTTTCAAAAGTTCGTGGGGTTGAAAATAAGTGGGGTTGAAAATAAGTTCTAAGTCTAAAGATGGATTCAATTTTACTTAGAAAATTTTTCAATTTAAGCTTTAAAGATATATTTTCCAAGAATGATTTTCGTTGTGTACTTTGGAAAATTTATACTTGAAAAAATTTAAGTTTTAAGTACTTAGAAAACTTAAGAAGGATTTTGAAAGCTTAAGTTTTGAGTACTAAGAAAAAGTTTTAAGTTAAAAGTACTCAAACAAAATTTTGAGAACTTTAAGTTTAAAGTACTTAGTCACATTTGAAAAACTTTATTTTGAAGTACTTTAGGAAAAATTTAAAACAAAATTTTATTTTAAGTACTTAAAAATTATTTTAGTTTTAAGTACTTAGTTAAGTTTTAAAAACACTTTAAATGCTTTAAAAAACTTAGTACTTTTGAAAATGAGTTAAGTACTTAAAAAAAACTTAGTGCTTTTGAAAATGAATTAAGTACTTTTTGAATAAAGGATAGAGTTTGAAATTTTGAAAAAAAAGATAAAAATTTTAAACTCTTTCATTTCCTATCTCTCCCCCTTTGCCATATATCAAAACCAAATAAATATAGCAAAAACAGGATAAATAAATTGCATAAGAAATAACAAATTGCATAATTTGCTGTACTGAACCAATTCAGGATATTAATTTAAATCAAATCAGTTTCATTTTCTCTTTTAGGGTCCTGTCTAACCCAATTAGCTACTTACTAACTGTTATAAACAGTAGTTTTTGCTAGTGTTAGTCAAGTTAAGTGTTCTGTTCAAGTTAGATTTTCTAAACTTGACACTTAACTTGATTACTATGCAAGTTGTATTTAGTGCCCCAATTATCGCAGATGCACTGACTTAAAGCATCTTGAATTAAGGCAAAGACCTAAGCATCTCAACCCTTTCTAGGTTATCAATCAAAAGTACCCTAAGGTCCTTGTGAGATGCTGGCTTCTAAATCTATATGTTAAATACGGCGAATTAAAAATCGGTAGAATAAAATTTTTTGAAAATTATATTGGCAGAGTTAGGAATTATAATAAATGGGAAGGTTAAATAATTAAAAATCCTTACCCTAAGGACAAGATTTGAATTTTTGAAAGTGGAGGGACCTTTTTGCAAAAAGTCCTCCATTTGTTTTAAAGCTCTCGCCGCAGTCAAAGCCGCGGACTCCTCTCGCTTGTGCCCTAGCCACAAGCGCCGACCCTGTCCTTCTTCGTCCTCCCCTCTCGCGTGCCCTAGCCACGATCGACGCTGGCATTCTCCTCTCCTCATCGTGCGACCTAGCCGCAGGTGAAGCCCACAGCCAATCCTTCCTCTTCCTTTCCTCTCCCTTCGCGTGCCCTAGCCGCAGCCAACTGCCAACTCTGCTTCAGTCGGCTGCCACCAAGAGGAAACCGAGCTGTGGACACCGCACAGGCTAGATAATGGTAGCTATTCAGATTCGACAGATTTGGCACAGGGGAGGCAGAAGGTAAGGTTATATATTGTATACATCTTGTATTACTTCGAATGGTTTGATTCTGATGGAATTTCAATCAGAATCTGTATACGTGTTGTTCTAGAGTATATATGATTGGATATGAATCGGATTTTGAATTGGGTGGGTGGTTTCAGTGCTTCTGTTCAGGTTCATTTTTGAGTTTTGGATTTGTGTTTTTATCTTAGGATGATTTGTTGTGTATGGATTTCTGTTGGTTGCCATATGGAATATGTTCTTCTTAATCTTTAGTCAGATTTGTAGTCAAGGCGGCGATTAGGGTTGGCAAGCTGATGGTTGGTTTGTTCCTTTTGTTGGCGTAGGTTATTTGGATGCATAGAGTTGTTTTGGAGTTGGATTGGGAATTTGGTTCGGTTGCTGGATTTCAAAGCTGGTGATAAGATTTTATTTGTTTATCTATGGGTTGATCAGATTGAGGATTGTAATTGCAGATTTGATTTGGAAACTATGTAGATTGTATATTGATTGGATTGGGATTTAGCTAGTTTGGCTTTCTGTTGGGGACCGGTTCTCGATCTTGATATGGTTTTTGATCAATTCTATAATGGATGTCTACCGTGAGTCTCACTTGATGTATAGGTAGTTTTGTTGTTTAGGTTTGTTGACTTTATATGCTGTGAGATATTAGAATGAATCTGAGTTGTGGTTTGGAGCTTTGTTGGGTGTTTGAACTGGGGTCTGGGGTAAGTTGCCTCATGTGTGTACTTGTCGTGAGCCCCATATTGAGACTTAATGGCTAGCTATTATATTTTGTGATAGTTATTTAAACATGTCATTTGATACAGGGCCTTGATTGGGATTGATTGTTGTGGATTATTTGATGGGTGGTTCTCTTCGCATTCAGATTCTTCTATTTGGAGGCGGGTACCCTTTGACTTATCTCTTTTGATATTGTCATGTTGTTATACATAGATTGTTATAGATAGCAGTAAGATTATACGCTATCCTGGTTTATTATGCTGTTCTGGATACTTATTGTTTATCCCTGAGTTATTATGCTGTTAGTTCCATACAGTCTCAGGTATTGTCATATCTATATGTATGCTTAGATATCGGGATGTATCTCTTGTATTTGACATGAGGGATCTGTAGTTTCCGGCCAGTATACCTTGTAGGTTACTTGTATTTCCTGTGTATAGGATTTCAGATTGAGACCTAGTATACTGAGGACTTGGGGAGGGAGGTATGTCTATCTATCATACACCATCCTTGCATTGTTGCATGCCGGCGATCAGCGACTCCCTTGTGGTTGAGCCTATCGTCTTCCGGTACATGATATGCACACACGGCCACTCATGGGTTAGTGGATACCGTAGGATGTGCGCATTTGCCCTGTATTGCTCCGTTCGGCCACTATTTGGAGGGTGAGCGCGGGCGTGGTAGCAGCCAGGGATCCCTTCTCGTACTGAGCCACGAGGAGATGAGAGCTTGACTCCCTCATTGCTTGGGGTAGGAGCGGAGTCTCCACCAGCATCCTGTCCACCCGGTCACCTAGGAGCAGTGATAGCAGGGTGCGTACAGTTGTCATAGCCCTACCCGTTCAGACGTCCCTATGGCAAGTGTACGTTGATCTGCCTGGTGTCAGGGGTGACACATGTCATTGCACCATGTGCATATTTTGCATCGTGCATTGTTTGTTGCACTTGATTTCTGTACTTGTTTGACATTGCATATTCTGGAGACTTGTTATCTGAGATTATATGTCTATTGGTATTCCATTGGTATTTCTTACCCTCTATACATGTTAGATGGATTCAGGTATGTATCTACTTCAGTATGTTCAGTACTAGTCTTTCCCTACTGTTGATATGAGACTGTATTAGCTGAACTCTTATTGTTAGTATAACTTTCTATGCATATCTGTTGGGTATTCGCTGAGTTATGGACTCACCCCGTTGCCATATATTTTTATTTCAGGTTGAGATACTTGGAGTCGCCAGAAGTGCCCAGCAGCCAGTCCCTACCCATCGTGACGTTAAAGTTTGTTTTGTACTTAGTAGTATCTATGTTTTCATATTCAGTTATTGGATTTGTATATGTCTTGGGAGTGTTGTTTTGTACCCTAAGGGGTTTGTGTATTAGTTGTGTCAACGTAAGTCGGACCGGTCCGTAGTCAGGTACGATTTACTTAGTTTTATGGTTGTCTTGTGCTTTTGTGTTGTGTTTATATATTTTGGAGGCTTGAGGCCAAATATATATACTGCGTGGGATGTTTGTATGTGTAAATTGTCCGCCGGACAGGGGAGGTGCTGTTCGATTTTATATTGGAACAGCGGCTCCTAGGTCTCGGGGCGTGACACTATATGTGCATGCAGTTCTAGGGTTAGGGCCTAGGCTAAGTCCATTTGCGAAAAAGTCCAAGTTTTGAACAGGATAGTTTTTAAAATAAAACTAAGTAAAATTTATTTTAAAACTTTTCAAAACGAAGTAAAAGCTGATTTTGAAGGTATTTTAAAAACTAATTTTGAAATGAGTAAAGAAAACCAAGAGTAGATAAAACCTATTCTACCAAGCATAATCCTAACTGCCTTCTTAGTGAGCTGAACTCAGATTCAGGTAGGGGTTTGGTGAATATATCAGCTAAGTTATATTTAGAGTCTACATGCTTAAGGACTATCTCACCCCTGGCTACATGATCTCTTACAAAGTGGTGTTTGTTGGTGCAGATTGCACCCAAGTCAAACCTGTGTTTTGATATTGGCAAAAGGGTTCAAAAGTTAAGGGTTAATTGTTGTCTAACAAGTTTCTTGAGTGTACAGGAAAAGACCTAGCAAAGGAATGCTGGGCACTGGCGAAGGACTGCCAGAATGGACAAGCCCTAGCGAAGGAATGCTAGGCTCTGGCGAAGGACTGTCAGAAAGGAAAAGACCTAGGAATGCTGGGCACTGGCGAAGGACTGCCAGAAGGGACAAGCCCTAGCGAAGGAATGCTAGGCCCTGGCGAAGGGCTGCCAGGAGTAAAGACCTAGCAAAGGACCGCTAGGCACCAAGCTAAGGGCTGCTTGGTACTCAAGACCTGGCGAAGGGCTGCCGGGCAAAAGTCCAACTGGAGGAGCCAGTTGGCACCAGGTAAATTCTCCCGAGAGGAGTAGGTGAGGACGCGTTTCCCTTGAGGGAACATTAGGCGTCGGTTCGACCTAGGGCTCCATTTTGGAGACCAAAGTCAGAACCAAGACAGCTAAGGCTGTATAAAATAATAATTTATTGTGTTTTGGACTAACCCTTGATGCAGGACCAAAGGAACGTGTCTCTGCAACTCAGAGAGCCTCAAAGGAGTGAGGCAACAGCTGAGCAAGGCGCCCTGAGTGTCCAGGGCGCCCTCAAGGTGAACCAAAACCAAGCGAAGCAAAAAAGGGCTTACACTGCTTACTGGGCGAGGCGCCCTCAGCAGGGAAGGCGCCCTCGTGAGGGAAGGCGCCCTCAGCAGCCAGGGCGCCTCCAGCCCAAGCCTGCGAAGCTCTAGCCCTATCCAGCCGAGAAGACCGCGTCAACCAAGGCGCCCTCAGCGACCAGGGCGCCCCAGAGGTCAAACTTAATCCCTGTTCGAGCGGGATAAGTGTTGACCGAGAAAAGGGTGGATCTTGGGACACGTGGCAGGGCGCCCTCGTCGACCAGGGCGCCCCTAGGTGCTATAAATAGCACCCCTCGACCCCTAGCTTCAACACTGCTTTTCATTCAACGCTTCCAAACGCTCTGACGACTACGCTCTGCTCCAGGAACTTCCCAACTCAAGTCCGAAGCGTCGTCGACCTCCCGCTGCACCGAAACTCGATCTACACCGGGAGTTGGTAAAACAGAGTGTAATTTTTTATTTACAGTCATTTTTGTAATCTTACTCTGTAACCAATTTGCGCATTATAGAATTGCCCAAAGTAAACGGTCAACGACCGTGGGCCTTGGAGTAGGAGTCGACCCAGGCTCCGAACCAAGTAAACTACTGGTGTTTGCGTTGTTTGATCTTTATTCCGCTGCGTAACTGCTCTTTCTTTTAAATCCGAACATTTTCCGATATTCACCCCCCTCTATCGGTCTTTCTCGATCCAATAAGTGGTATCAGATCGGGGAATTCAAATTTGGTGCAACCACCAGTTTGAAATTTTTTTCGGATTTCTTTAATTTTTCTCTCTCAATTTTTTTAAAATTTTCATTCGAATTTTTCTTTCAAGGTTGGTGCAACACCCCTTGAAATTTACTTTTATTTACTCTTCCCGCACTACTAATCCAAGACCAAGTCTTGGAACATTCTTGTTTTTTTTTGTTGTTTGCAATTTCAGAACGAATGGCCATCCAAGAAGGCTTTAGCACCGCCAGACCTCCACTTTTCAGTGGAGAAGACTTTCCTTACTGGAAAAGTCGAATGGAGGTCCACCTGAAAACCCAGGTGGATATGTGGATAATCATCCAGTCTGGACTGATGATTCCCACAAATGCTGATGGCGTACCACAAAACTACTCAGAGTGGGACACTGCCCTCAAACGCAAGATTGAAGCAGACGCCAAAGCAACTCAGACCCTCCAATGCGGACTAACGAAAGAGGAGCTGAACCGAGTAGGCCCCTTCAACAGTGCAAAGGAGCTATGGGCTAAACTGATCGAGCTCCACGAAGGAACTTCAGATACGAGGATCAGCAAACGGGACCTGCTACTGAACAAGCTCTTCACCATCAAAATGACAGATAACGAGACAGCAGCCCAGCTTTATGCCAGAATCCAGGAATTGATGAACGGTCTTCACGCAATAGGTCACCAGGTTCAAAACCGTGATCTTATAAGGTATGCCCTAAACGCATTCCCTAGGACCACCTTGTGGGCATCTATGGTAGATGCATACAAGGTCTCTAGGGATCTTTCAAAAATTAAGTTAGATGAGTTATTCTCTGAACTTGAACTGCATGAACAAACTAACTGCAATTTGGCCGAGAAAAGTATAGCTTTCTTTGCAGGGAAAACAGGAAGAATGACTAAGAAGAAAACTCAAATTGAACCCGAGTCTACCTCAGATTCAGAAACAGAAGATCAAGAAGAAGATCAATCTGAACTGGTCCGGCTAGCTCGAAGCTACTACAAAAGGTTGAAGAACCAAACCAACACACGGAGAACAAGCCGAAGAAAGGATGAACCAGCTGAACCAGCAACTGACAAAGACAAACCCAACGTAACCTGCTACGAATGCAAAAAGAAGGGCCACTACAAGACTGAGTGTCCAAGCCTAAAGGAGACCAAAAAGACCAGAAAGAAGAAGGCCCTCCAAGCAACCTGGGACGAGTCTTCCTCAGAAGAAGAAGAAGAAGCACCCCAGTCCAATCTTCTAGCCCTGACCGCTTCGGATCAAATCGAGACTGACTCAGACTCGGACCAGGACGACGGCAAGCTGACCTTCTCCGACGACGGCGAAATAAGGGTAACAGGTTTTTCAAAATTGCAATTAAATTCTCTTATCTCGTATCTATCCCGAGATTTGGCGAAAGCCAAACTCCGAATCGAGTCCCTCCGACAGGAAGTAAAACTCCTGAAAGAGGGAGCTGATTCTAAATCCTTAACTGAGAAACTTCAGGAAGGAACCCCTGATCAAGTTGAAAAACTTGAATCAGAAAATTCCTCCCTGAAAACTCAAGTTAAGGACTTAAGAACAGCTTTAGAACGATTCACTTCTGGTTCCAAGAATCTTGAACTGATTCTGGGAAAACAGAAGTCTGTTCTAAACCGATCCGGACTTGGCTATAGAACCAAATCTCGGCAAAGATCTTACTTTGCTGTACTGAACCAGTCAAGACCTAAGGTTCAGGCATGGGTGCCAAAACTGTGCCTGACTAAACCAACTGGTTCAAATCAATTTTGGATCCCCAAGGACAAGATTCACATCTTGCCTAACCCATACAGAGGCTTTAGTCCAGGGGGAGCCAAAATCAAAACAATTTTCATTATTAGATAATTTTTTTGTGATTGCTTGTTTATTTAAATTTCTGCAAGTTGCCATGCTTAGAATTAGGAATGGTTAGACTTAAGGACTAATTTACTTGAAATTTGAAAACATAGTATTGGGAGGAGGTGAGATGATAGTACGTTGGGGAAACCAACTCTAATAAGATCAAGTCTACTTGGTCTCTTTAGACTGGTGAAACCAGCCGAAGCTACCGATCCAAGACCCAAGCTAGTTAGACCAGAAAATGACCTAATTTAATTTGAAAATGAAATTTCATTAAAAGGCTTTGTCAAGGAAAGGGTGGATGATCCCATAAGGCTACGGCCAAAGAAGGCCTAGTGCCTCGCCAAGACCTGGAAGCCAATTTTTGAAATTCAAATTCAAATTATCTTTTGTCAAATTCGAATATAACTCAAATTTCAAATAATTATAGATTCTAATCTGTTTTCAAAACTTCTATTTTTCAAACTTATTCTCTTTTTGAAAAACACTTAATCTGTTTTCAAAATTTCTATTTTTTCAAAAATAAATAACTTTTTCAAAATAAATTAAAATTCCTTTTGAAAATTAATTTTTACCCTCAATCCTGTCTCACAAAAACCTTAAGGTTAACGTGATTGAAAACCCTAGACTGGGGTGAGACAGACTAGGAAGTGAAACTCAATTTAAGCTATCCCTAACTCAAATTGGATCCAAATCACCGAAAATCCTTTATGTGTAGGAACATAAAGATTTGGACCAATGGATGTTAGATAGCGGATGCTCCAGACACATGACTGGAGACAAATTGAAGTTCACCAAACTCAAGTTCAAAAACCTGGGCTCAGTGGCATTTGGAAATAATGCTACACTCAAGGTAATTGGGTCAGGTAATATTGAACTTAAATCCAATTTCATTATTAAGAAAGTTCTATTGGTTGAAGACTTTAGTTTTAATCTACTGAGCATAAGTCAGTTATGTGACTCTGGTTATTTAGTTACCTTCAACAATTCTAACTGCCTGATTAGAAATACACAAGACTCAGAAATCATGCTTAAGGGCACTAGGAAAAATAATGTATATACTATAAATCTTCCCCTTGTACCCAAATGCATGTTAACACAGTTAGAACAATCAAAACTCTGGCATAGGAGGTTGGGTCATACCAATCTAAGAACTATTTCAAAAATTACCTAACTTGGCTTAATCAAAGGTATCCCCAAAATCAAAAATGAAAACCTAATATGTGAATCTTGTAATCAAGGCAAACAAACCAAGTCTAGTCACAAATTGATCCAATCTGATCAGACCCAAACCACACTTGAGCTCCTACACCTTGACCTACTTGATTCACATGGAGCCAAGTCACTAAGTGGAAACCGATACTGCTTAGTGATAATTGATGACTACTCTAGGTTTACCTGGGTCAGGTTTCTAAAGACCAAAGATGAAACCCTGAACCTGTTTAACAACTTTTGTAAATTGATTGAAAATCAAAATGACATCAAAATCAAAAGACTTAGGTCTGACCACGGGGGAGAATTCGAGAATCAGAGATTCGAAGAATTCTGTAAAATAAATGGATATAAACACGAATTTTCGTGTCCTAGAACCCCCCAACAAAATGGGATAGTAGAAAGGAAAAATAGAACCCTACAGGAAGCTGCTAGGGCTATGCTCAATGAATTTGACCTACCTAACCATTATTGGGCAGAAGCAATTAGTACAGCTTGCTATATCCAAAATAGGATTCTACCTAATAAAAGGTTAAATAAAACACCCTATGAACTTTACTACCATAGACTTCCAAACCTACACTATCTTAGAGTCTTTGGATGCAAAGTCCATATTCTTAATACCAAAGACTATCTTGGAAAGTTCTAATCCAAGTCAAACCCAGGTATCTTCTTAGGGTATTCTACAACAAGTAGAGCTTATAGAGTTTATAATAAGATAACTAAGAAAATTGAAGAAACAACCAACTTAATATTTGATAAAGAAACTAACTCAAAATCTGATAATACTGACTTAGCTTCATCGAATACTGATCAAGAAGATAACTCTGAAACTCCAATTGAACCCTTTAATGACTTAACAATTGAACCAACTTCTGAATCAATTGAACCAACTTCTGAATCAGTTGAACCAACCAATGAACACAGAACTGAACCTGTTGGACCAGCTGGACCTGAAGCTGAGCCAAATACTAGAAAAACCAAGAAACCCAGACTAAGTCACCCAACTAACCAAATTGTAGGTGATCCAACCTTAGGAGTCAGAACTAGAGCTTCCTATAGAAATCTTAGTCAAATAGCCATGATTTCAAAGATTGAACCTAAGACTATTGAGGAAGCCCTACCTGATCCTGACTGGATCTTAGCCATGCAAGAAGAGCTAGCCCAATTTGAGAGAAACCAAGTCTGGGAGTTAGTACCTAAACCTAAGGGCAAATCCGTAATTGACACTAAGTGGGTATTTAGGAATAAGTTAAACGATCAAGGTGAAATAGTCCGAAATAAAGCCCGCTTAGTAGCTAAGGGATTCAGCCAAGTAGAAGGGTTGGATTATGATGAAACCTACGCCCCTGTAGCTAGACTTGAGTCTATTAGGATGTTACTAGCCTTTGCATCCCATAAAGGATTTAAATTATACCAAATGGATGTAAAGTCAGCCTTCTTAAATGGGCTTATTAAGGAAGAAGTTTATGTAGGACAACCCCCAGGATTTGAGGATATAGAAAAATCCAATCATGTCTACAAACTTAGTAAAGCCCTTTATGGACTAAAACAAGCACCCAGGGCCTGGTATGAAAGATTATCCAATTACCTGATTTCCAAAGAATTCAAACAAGGTCAAATTGACCCAACCTTGTTTGTTAAAATTTTAGAAAAGGATATATTCATTGCCCAAATTTACGTAGATGATATAATATTTGGATCAACTAACTCTAAATTTCTAAAAGAATTTGTAACAATAATGGAAAATGAGTTTGAAATGAGTTTAGTTGGGGAACTCAACTTTTTCTTAGGGCTACAAATCAAACAAACTAAGGATGAAAATTATGTACATCAATCTAAATATGCAAAAGAACTAATTAAGAAATTTAAAATGGAAAACTCTAAAAGTATAAGTACCCCAATGGCCACAAATGTGAAAATAGATAATGACCCTGATGGCAAACCAGTAGATCTAAAACTTTATAGAAGTATGATAGGAAGTCTACTATACCTTACAGCCAGCAGACCTAATATACTTTTTTCAGTAGGAATGTGCGCTAGGTACCAAACCTGTGCTAAGGAAACTCACCTAGCAGCCCTAAAACGAATTTTAAGATACATTAAGGGCACTCTAAATGTAGGGATTTGGTACCCTAGGACTTCATCATTTAAGTTATCAGGATACTCTGATTCTGACTATGCTGATTGTAAATTAGATAGAAAAAGTACAAGTGGAAGCTGTCAACTTTTAGGAAACAGCTTAGTAAGTTGGTGCAGTAGGAAGCAACACTGTGTTGCTCTATCCACAACTGAAGCTGAATATGTAGCCTTAGGAGAGTGTGTAGCTCAACTCCTATGGATGATGCACACCTTAAGGACTTTCAA
>JAGFNQ010003850.1:0-84568 GCA_024364735.1 Boesenbergia rotunda | reverse complement strand
TAATTTAAAACTTTATACATATGCGTTTAAACCATGCAATTAAAACTTGAATCATGTTGACACATCTTAACTATCATTCTTAAACATGGTTACTTGGTAAACTTAGCATTGTCACAACCTAAGACATAACATGTGAGACATAACATTCTTGAACATGCTTGCATTAAACATAACTTATCCTATCATCAAGCTTAAAACCAACATATCGCTTTAAACGAACACATCATGGTATAGCATGTTAACATCACAATTTAGCAATGATAAGTATAGCCATAAAGCATGATATAGAAATCAACATAAGTTGTTCATAAGCAACATAAGTAGCTAGTAAGTTGGTGTTTAGGAAAAACCATCATAAAGTATAGCATGAAACTAAAGATGACAATGCATAACATAAGACATATGACAATTATGAGTAATAGGATCTTTTTCTTTTTCTTTTGCCATGTCACTGCCACACACACACACTTGCCCCTCCTGCTGCTTCCCTTAGCTTAGTATCCTCTTGCTTGATCTGCGGTATAAAAAAATAAAACTTATAAGCACATAGGCTTAGTAAGACTCTTCAATGCGACATTTTCACATTGTGAACTTTCCCTCAAACTTTGGTGGGTAAATACTTGGTCCGACCATCGTTTTGTTGCTTTATCTAGCAGATAGTCCTTCAAGAGCTGCTGAGCTTTGATACCACTTGTTGGTCTCGTATAGGCCAGCTAGAGGGGGAGCGCGGGGGGGGGGGGGGGGGGGGGGGGGGGAATAGCCCTGCAAATTTCAAACTAGATCTTTTAATAATTCTTAACAAATATAGAAGTTAGTTAAGCAGTTAAAACAAATGAACAACATAAGCTAAACTAGTAAGATATAAAAGGAATTACTTGGTTGCAACCAGGGTGGTTGCTAATCCAAGATGTTGAAAAGCTCCATAAAACAAAACTCCTTTAGTGTAGGCGGAAAAACCTCTCACAAATGTTAAACAACTCATGGAATGACTAGGATGTGAATTACAAATTGTTGTCCTTTAATCATAGTTCTAGGGGTTATTTTAGCAACAGAACAAACTTTATCTATTACTGACGTGGCACTCCCGAGCGCCTAGATTTGTTCGGGGCGCTTGGGGACCAGTCAAATCTGATTCACTTCGCAATGGAAAAGTTGTTGATAAGTTTGCCTTCCCGGGTGCCTGGGATAGCCCTAGGCGCATGGAGTTCGGGCACCAGGGACAGTCCCAGGCAGCTGGAGACTGGGCGCCTGGGATAGTCTCGGGCGCTTGGTTGTTGGTCGACCTCTGGTTGAAAAGTTCTTTGGCACTTTGGGTGATTATTCGGCTATTCGGAGTTGAGCTCTCTGATAACCATCATTTTGTTGATTATTTTAGGCCCTAAAATCCATGTTTGATCCACATTTTATATGCTTAAGTTTGCAATTGTATTAGGTTTCATGTATTCCCTTCATTTTGACTTTTAATTCTAATCTTTGTATATTTGGGATATTTTTGGCACTAAATTTGAATATCATTTTGTAGGCTTCAATTGATCATGGACATAGATCAAATCAGGTCAGACTTGAGTCAGGATTGGATCCAGATTAAAGGGATCAAACATCGGATTATTAGGAGCCGTCCATTCCAGAGAACGGCTAGATCTGAGCCATCGGTCAACTTCTGGTCAATCCGAGTTCAAGATAGAATCAATCCTGCCCATAGATCAAGATCTGAAAATTTCAGGTCTGACCATAGATCAAGCTGAGCCGAACTCAGGGCTGAATCAAATCGCTGAAGCTGGCTGACTGGACCGAACCGCTGATCGAACCACGCACAGCCGAGATGAACAAAAAGGGCACGCCGACGCAAATCTAGGTATCGACTTCATCTTCTCCACGGAGAGGCGATCAGGAAGAGACGATTGAGACGAGGGGGTTCCTGTCTAAGATCATCTTCTTCACCTTCACCACCGGCGGTTCTCCTCCACCTTCATCGCCGCAGGTCGGTATCCATTCTCCACCTTTTCTCTTTCAGGGTTCGAAGAGAAGAGAGTAAGAGTTTCTCTTTAGGGGTTCGAAGAGGGCTTTCCACCGCACGTCACTGTACGCCATCGCACAGCTAGGGCTCTGGGGGTTCCGAACCCTAGCTGACGATTGACTCCACCGCCGGCGGCCGTTCCTCCCTTTACAGAAATTTCTTGCCATTTCTTTCTTTACAACAATTTCATTCTTAGCTTTTCTTTATAGCAAGTCTTTTACAGCAATTCTTCAGCAAATTTCCTCTTCACAGCTTTCTTCTTTGCAGTTTCCTCTTCACGGTTTCAATTCTAGCAGATATTTTTCGGCAGCACCTGATCCAATTCCGGCAGCAGATTTCCAGCATCACATCAACTTCATTTTCTAAATTCAATTCCTTCGCAGCTTTATCTTATTCACAACATTTCCAGCAGATCAATTCCTTCACAGCTTTGTTCTTCATTCGACAGCAATTCCTTCATCAGCAACAATTTGCTTGTTTCAACTTGATTGGGTTCTTGATTATTTTGTGTGTTGATTGTTTTTAATTGATGTTTTGATGTATTGGAGTGAACCTTATGTTAAATGCTTGTAATTGATGAATTTTCCCATTTTAATTGCACGCACCTTTGATATTTTGATTCATGCTCACAAGTTGTTCGACAAAATGTTTCTATAGATAGATTTAATTTCATGCCTCTTGTTTTACTTAGTTCTCAATTGTCTTGTCTCTTTTAATTGCTTATTGTTCTTGAACTTAATTTGGATGCAATAGATTAGGTCAGATTAGATTTCTTTAATGCTGTAGGTATTTGTTCCATGTCTAGTTTTGTTACTGCATTATTTCAAGTTGCCTTTTCTTTACTGCAATTGTAGTCAAGTTAAATTAGATTTCATTATCTGCACTGTCTTTCCTTAATTAGAACTATATTTCATACCTGCTTGCTATTTTTTTCCGTAGTCTTAACGTTCAAATCCAAAACCCAATTTCATTTCCAAAACCCAAAAGCAATAACATACGATCCTGAGAATTATCATGTACCAACTACATTCGTTGGGAGACGACTCGAGTTACTCTATACTACATTAGTGTAGAGGAGTTCGATAATTAAATTGTATTTGAAATCGTGACACGACTGAAACGGTCATCAAATTTGGCGCCGTTGCCGGGGAGTGTAGTGGTGCTTGATAATTATATATTTTGATTGTTTTATCTTTTGTATACGGTTGCTGCTATTTTACTTGTTTTGTGACTGGACTGCAGATTCAAAATGTTTTCAAATGCTTATTCATCTCCTCACTAGTAGCCGTGTCAACAATTTCAACAGCCCTATTCAGATTTGCAGCAGTACCAAACTTTCAATCAGCCACCACAGCAGTTTTAACCACAATTTCAGAATTTTCAGCAAGGGTGCAATCCAAATTTTCAACAAAATTTTCAACCATTTCAGCAGTCTCAACAGAATTTTCAGCAACCTTTTAATCAGCCACCACAACAAGATTTCCAACAGCCCTATTCGAATTTTCAGCAAACAAATCAGTTTTTTCAGCCACAATTTTAACAATTTCAACAAGATTTTCAACCAAGTCAGAATTTTCAGCATGGGCAGCCACAATTCCAGAGTTTTGAGCAACCAATTCAGCAATTCCAGCCCCAATTTCAGCAACCATATCAATTACCACAACAATTCCATCCTTGCAACCAGAATTTCCAGCCACAAAATCAGAGTTTCCAGCCCACTCAAATCCAGTCTTCACCACCACAATTTCAACCTCAGATCCAGGATTTCCAGGGCTACAATTCTCAGCAAGTTCAACCATCATTCCAGCCCATTTTTCAGCCCTTTCAGCAACAATTTCAGCCCTCCTATCTGTTGGGACCGGGTGCATGTTGACATGAATGCGGGTTCGTAATTTTAAAATTAATTACGTGCAACGAAAGGTTTAGCATAAATAATTTCTCAAATTATTTAACCACACATCTAAGCATGCAGCCTTATGTTGTGTAGACATGATCATATATTTAATATTTTGCAGAAACGTAAACTAATTTACTTGTTACCTTGCGTAACTCGAAGAAAGGGACGAGATCCAACCGTAAGCGTCCCTCGGAAGCTCCGCCTCTATTCGCGTCCACGCCGAGTATCTTCGGGATGACTTCGCAAAGCCACGAGTTTCGTGTTCTTGAGAACTACTAGATTCTCCGAGAACGCGACAAGAAACCAAGAGAGAAGTAATCATATCGGAAAAACTCACCACCAAGGTTAGTCGGAATCACAATTCCGGCGAGGAGGAGGAAGATGACTTGCGCCAATCCCAAGGTGATGATGGCCGGAGAGGAAGATCGTCTCAACGGAAGAACTTCGTCGCCTCGGTGCTTCTCCTTGTGCTCACGGCAAGAAGAAGGGAGAAGAAGGGAGAGGCCGGCCAAGAGAAAGAAGGGAGGAGAGGGAGAGAACCCAAGCAAGAATACTTGGATTATTTCGAATGAATTCCAAGCCTTGCCTTGGGTCCTTTATATAGTGGCCTCTCAACCGCCAAGTCTTTTTTTTCTTATGGAATAAATTTTCATAAGAAATTTATCATATAAATTTTTTATGGCTTATTCCATCATGCCAAGTCTTGATTTTATATCATGGTTAAAATCATATTTTAATTCATGATAAAATCAACCAAGTCTCTTTTTCTTATGGAATAAATTTTCATAAGAAATTTATCATATAAATTTCTTTATATAAATTTCTTTATCATAGTAAATCAATCCATGATTGATTTTATAAAATAAAATAAATCAATCCATGGTTCATTTTAATTTCCATGAAAAATAAATTTTATATAAATTTCTTTATATAAATTTCTTTATCATGGTAAATCAATCCATGATTGATTTTATAAAATAAAATAAACCAATCCATGGTTCATTTTAATTTCCATAAAAAATAAACCAAACCTTGGTTTATATAAAAATTTATATCATCCATAATTTTATAAAACAAACCACACTTGATTTATTTTATAAATTGAACCAAACAATTTGGTTCCCTCCCTTTGTTGTGGCCGGCCAAGCAAAGAGGGTGGGACCCTCTTTGGCCGGCCTATCTAGGCCACGCCCCAATGAATTAAACTTATTTAATTTATCTATTAAGTATTCAAAAGACTTAGTCATTTTACGCTTCCGATGCGTCTCTGAAAAATTCAGATTCGACTTATCGTTTGGCTCAACCAAACCTAATCTCTCTTGATTGGAAAATCCAATTTTCAACTCGTTTTAAATCCCTCGGATTACTCGTAGTGCGTGTGACTAAATAGGCTTTCAATTTATGTTGGCCGTCTATAATTAACCAATTATAGAACGATCATGAGTGGCACCTAGTAGTACATCATGATCCCCAATTAATCGAATGATCAACGATTGACCTCAGAAACAATTCTGAAACCCTTCAGCAGCTATAATGAATCGTGCCCCATTCCCTTCACCATCTTATACCCACTTGGTTCAGGACATAGTCTATGTGTGTCAGTCCCCACTAGGCTGACTACGTCACACCTAGCCCAAGTAATATTTTCTCGTCCTACGGATTCTAATTACTCTAATGTATCTAAGAGATTCATACTCTGAACATGTCATGCTTTGGCCAGAGACTTCGAGTAACAATCCGACGATAGGCCTTGGGTATACATCTCCTCGCAAGGAGTGGTGAATCCTTTGTAGGCTGTTCAAACATCTTCGGGCACTTCTGCTTATACTCAATCATCCTGGGTCCACACCTCCTTGGAGATGCTTGCTTAAGATGTCAAAGTATAAGTCTCCATGACCAAGATGACTTGAACACCGCAAGTCAAAGGAACATCGCACTTAAGCTGCAGTAAGAACTTCACTGACATATCTATATGTAGACTACCATATGAAGTTTTACAGCCATTCACTCCAATGAACTAGTTCCTTAACTAGCATTCATGTTTATCTCCGGACATCCCAATGTCACCAGCCAGTGAGAATCAGCTGATTAGAGAATAACCCATGCTAGTCTCAACAGAATTGATAGTGTCCGTATTTATCAATTCATCGACTAGGGACAATTTCAATACTTCACAATTGCACATGTAGAGATAATCACTAGTTGTGAATTCGTCACAAATTCTCTCATGCTGTGACTTGTATTGCGGACATTCAGTAAATGAGTTTAAGATCTCAATCAAATACATAAACATGTATACTCAAATAGTGAACATTCATTTATTAAAATAAATGATTACAATCATAAGGCGATTGTCTTAGGACACTTTTCTCATATCACTAACACTATCAGCCCCAACAGCCCCAATTCCAACCATAATATTTTTCAGCCTACTACTTCATCATTTCAAAGTCAATCAAATCCCTATGCTAACCAAGGGGGCTATGGATGTTCGAGTGGGGGAAATATGCCACAACAAAGGGTAGAAGAGATGTGTCAACAAATTTTACAACAACAAGAGCATCAAGACATCACAGGATGCCTTTGGAAATTGGTTGATCAAATGAATCAAATACTAGCCCAAAGATCAGGACAATCAGATGAATCTACAGGTGTAGGGGATTGCACTGAGCCCTAGGGACCACCATCATTGGTTGATGTATCAGGAGATCCAGATGATAGGATTGAGAGTGTAGGGGATTGCACTGAGCCCCAAGAATCACCCATTCCTACTGATTTAGAGGCATTGGAGAAGATGGATAGCAGAGCTTGTAACAACCTTGATTTCGATTCTGAAATTTTACAGGACCCTTCTAAACTTTTATTTTGTAAGGATTTAGTTGTTGATGATTCTAACTTTTCTAATATGGTTGTTGCAGATATGGTTGATGAAGCATGTGTTGCAGATGAATCCACAGGTGTAGGGGATTGCACTGAGCCCCAAGGACCATCAACATTGCTTGATATATTAGAAGATTCAGAGGATCAGAATGAAAGTGTAGGGACTTGCATGGTGGAAGCAAGAATCCAAGAATCACTTGCTTCAGTTGAGTGTCCATCAGAACTTGAGCCTGAGATGGAACCTGTTCTTGACCAGGAGGAAGCTATGGATACATCCACTCTTGTAGAACCTCCAGGTATTCTTTAGCACGATCAGGTAAGTATTCCTCTTATGTCTTTGGAAAAATCAATAGAGGTACCTCAAAATGATTTTATTGTTTGTGATACACTTATGGATACATCTTTTGTAAAATTTGATTGTGAGAAATTCATGAGGCACCTATTGTTGAATTTGTGGAATGTGAAGCATGTTTTGATACACCTCATATAAATGCTGATTGTGAGAAATTCGTAGAGTAACCTAAAATTGATTGTGTTCATTCTGATGAATTTACTGACATATCTTCTGTAAAATTTGTTTGTGAAAAATCTGTAGAGGCACCTAAAATTGATTTTGTTCATTGTGGTGAATATTTGGACACACCTAGTGTTGAGATTGCTTGTTGTGATGATACTCTTGATACATCCTTTATGGAAAATAATTATGAAAATTGCATAGAGGTACCCAATGTTGATTTTATTGGTTGTGATGCATGTCTTGCTACATCACATTTAGAAATTGATTGTGAAAATTCCATTACGATACCTAGTGTTGCTGTTATTTGTTCTGATGAATTACTAGACACATCTTATGCAGATATTAATTGTGAAAACTTCATTGAGGTGCCAAAAATTGATTTTCTTGGATGTGATGCGTACCTCAATTCTTTTTATGTAGAGATTGATGATATTACACTTCTTTCTTACCCTGCACACTTGAGAGAGGTATTACATGGTTTTGCAGGGTCCCGAAGACTTCTGGAGTGGGTGCTCCATCTGATTAGATTCCAACCTCCTGGAAGGACTTGTAAAAAGCATCAAGAAGGAGGAGTTGCTCTTATTTCGACTAGTAGCATCTCACCTCTTAAGTGGGTTCTGAACCTTAATCATCTCCGACCACCGGAAGATGCTTGTGGAAAATTAATAAGGGAGAAATCTGTCCACTACGAGATTGATCACATGAGGATAATTCTCCCAAGATGGATGTTACGTGCCCTTTACCCTATTTGAAGGGGAGTTATTTCTTCTTACCCTCTTATTTCATTGTGAATATCATTTTCATGTTTACAAGTAGTAATCTTTTTTTTCAACTGAGTTCTTGCTAATAAATGTTTACGTAGAGTAGAATGCATAATAGTCATTGAAGATATCATTTTAGTCATTTGGCATTTTATTTCTTGCGTTACTAGAAATAAATGTATTCATCTAGATTTTCTTATATCATTTTAGAGTCTCTTGAAAGCAAATTAAATTTGGTTGTTAAAACTTAAGATTTGAGTCATTGGATGAAAATTCTTGGTTGCTTGAGTACTTCTTAGTATTGGATTCTAAATTGATGAGTTGAGATGAATTCTTTTTACCTAGTGAGGAATTGGCCAATTTTTTGTGATACACACATGTGATTGTACTCTAGAACTTGTAGGTGTGGATCCAATTCATGAATAATGGTGGAGAGTAGATAACAAGCAAGCCTATGGTAGTGCAAAAAACATGTGTGTTTGAGTAAGCTCCACTTTCATCATGCACTTAGAATTCAAGAAGAGAGCCACCAAAACTTCCCTTGAAAGGCTTAGTGAGTTAAATTCATCTCAATGAATCATGAAGGATGAAAATGCTAAGTTGTTGATTTAAGGACAAGTCTCTAGTCCATTGAGCTTAGATTTTTGAAAACTGATAACCTTAGGTAATTTTCTTTCAATTGCTTCTGACTATGATTGAGAATAATCTGGGGGATACATCCTAGGTTTACTAGTTGACTTGTGCGAGACGCCCAAGAATAAGTGTGGGGGAGTTTGATAACCATCATTTTGTTGATTATTTTCAGCTCTAAAATCCATGTTTGATCCACATTTTATATGCTTAAGTTTGCAATTGTATTAGGTTTCATGTATTCCCTTCATTTTGGCTTTTAATTCTAATCTTTGTATATTTGGGATATTTTTGGCACTAAATTTGAATATCATTTTATAGGCTTCAATTGATCATGGACCTAGATCAAATCAGGTCAGACTTGAGTCAGCATTGGATCCAGATTAAAGGGATCAAGCATCGGATTATTAGGAGCCGTCCATTCCAGAGAACGGCTAGATCTGAGCCATCGGTCAACTTCTGGTCAATCCGAGTTCAAGATAGAATCAATCCTGACCATAGATCAAGATCTGAAAATTTCAGCCAAATCAGAAGTAATCTGACCGTTGGATCAAGCTCAAGATGTTCTAGACCATCCATTCAAGAAAAGGGAAGATCTGGACCATCCGCCACTGATCTGGTCAATCCGAGCTGGGGACAGGTAAATCAGGACCATTGATTGGGATCTGTGGAGTTTGGTTCAGATCTGAAGAGATCCGACCATTGGATGAAGCCAAATCGATCTCAGCCGTGCATTGCTAATTCTCTTCTGAGCTGTGAACTCTGGCTTGGTTGACTGGACTCAATCTGCTGGACCAGAACTGGGTTGAAACCTAATCTATTTAATCGAACCTAGCTGCTGGGTTGCAACCAAGGCTGGTCTGAACCAATTTCTGAGCTGAATCAAGCTGGACCGAACTGAATGTGACTGAACCCAGCTATTGAGCTAAACTCAAGCTGAGCCGAACTCAGGGCTGAATCAAATCGCTGAAACTGGCTGACTGGACCGAACCACTGATCGAACCACGTGCAGCTGAGACGAACAAAAAGGGCACGCCGACGCAAAGTTAGGTATCGACTTCATCTTCTCCACGGAGAGGCGATCGGGGAGAGACGATTGAGACGAGGGGGTTCCTGTCTCAGATCATCTTCTTCACCTTCACCACCGGCGGTTCTCCTCCACCTTCATCGCCGTCGGCCAGTATCCATTCTCCACCTTTTCCCTTTCGGGGTTCGAAGAGAAGAGAGTAAGAGTTTCTCTTTCGAGGTTCGAAGAGGGCTTTCCACCGCACGTCACCGTACGCCATCGCACAGCTAGGGCTCTGGGGGTTCCGAACCCTAGCTGACGATCGACTCCACCGCCGGCAGCCGTTCCTCCCTTTACAGAATTTTCTTGCCATTTCTTTCTTTACAGCAATTTCTTTCTTAGCTTTTCTTTACAACAAGTCTTTTACAGCAATTCTTCAGCAAATTTCCTCTTCACAGCTTTCTTCTTTGTAGTTTCCTCTTCACGGTTTCAATTCTAGCAGATTTTTTTCCGGCAGTAGATTTCCAGCATCACAGCAGCTTCATTTTCTAAATTCAGTTCCTTCGTAACTTTATCTTCTTTACAACATTTCCAGCAGATCAATTCCTTCACAGCTTTGTTCTTCATTCGACAGCAATTCCTTCATCAGCAACAATTTGCGTGTTTCAACTTGATTGGGTTCTTGATTGTTTTGTGTGTTGATTGTTTTTAATTGATGTTTTGATGTATTGGAGTGAACCTTATGTTAAATGCTTGTAATTGATGAATTTTCCCATTTCAAATTGCACGCACCTTTGTTATTTTGATTCATGCTCACAAGTTGTTCGACAAAATGTTTCTATAGATAGATTTAATTTCATGCCTCTTGTTTTACTTAGTTCTCAATTGTCTTGTCTCTTTTAATTGCTTATTGTTCTTGAACTTAATTTGGATGCAATAGATTAGGTCAGATTAGATTTCTTTAATGCTGTAGGTATTTGTTCCATGTCTAGTTTTGTTACTGCTTTATTTCAAGTTGCCTTTTCTTTATTGCAATTGTAGTCAAGTTAAATTAGATTTCATTACCTGCACTGTCTTTCCTTAATTAGAACTATATTTCATACCTGCTTGCTATTTTTTCCGTAGTCTTAACGTTCAAATCCAAAACCCAATTTCATATCCAAAACCCAAAAGCAATAACATACGATCCTGAGAATTATCATGTACCAACTACATTCGTTGGGAGACGACTCGAGTTACTCTATACTACATTAGTGTAGAGGAGTTCGATAATTAAATTGTATTTGAAACCATGACACGACTGAAACGGTCATCACTCACCCGAACCTAACTCCGACCTTCTCCTCAAATAGGCTTCCTCCTTAGCTTCTCATCCCTTGGATATCACACACGCCCTTCCCGTCTACCAGTGTATTCTTCTGTAGTCTTTTCGTCCCTCAGATGAATCGAGTCCGTCAACTTCCTTCCCATGCCATCCTTCTTATCTGTTGCATCTTCCACTCGATTTTTTGTGCTCCTAAGCTCTTGCACACTAAGACACAAGGATCAAAAACAAACAAGACTTAATTTGACTTGGTTGATCACATCAAAATTAATCCAGGGTACTTACAATCTCTTGGTTCTATTCTCTTTGCAATGGATTAGTTCTCTAGATCTAGGATGTAACAAGTAGCCATTATGTGATGTTGATGTATAAACTATGGATTTGTAAATTTTCTTATTCAATGATATATTTATGTCTTGTTCTATATGTATTATGCCTTGAATGTGCTTGATGAAATGTGTTGGTGAATATATATAATTGTAAATGTTTGGTCACCACGTAAAAGGAATGATCGAGATTGTATGATCGGGAGCCCTTAGTGATAGAAGGTTCTTTTAACTAGATATCTTAGGAGTTAACTCAAAATGGAGGTTAATCCTCTATAAAAGATTATCTAATATTGCTTAATGAGTTTCTCTCTATTATGTATTAGGAAGTATTTTGGTAATTTAGAGACGTATGACTAATAGCCCTTAGTGACAAAGGGTTACCTTTAACTGGACTCTCAAGGTTACCTTATCTACTTAATGACATTTGATGCCCAAGGGGGAAGCACTCCGGTGCATTTCTGCAGAGTTCACACCAGTACCTAGTTAGGATCTCTATAAGCATAAACATTGAGATTAAGATATGAATAATTCATAGAGCATTGACTAGCATTATAATAAAATTGAAATCCTAAATTTCATCCATTGCACCCTTCCCCCAAGATCAACTCTTCTCTTCTCTCTCTTCCCTCTCTCTCTTTCCTCTCTCTTGTCTTCAAGCATTCACAAACCAACTTTGATAGTCTAGATAACTTACTTTGTAGAATCGATTAGTGTGTAATTAATTGTCCCTGTGGATACGATAATCTTTTATATTACTTGAGGACATTTCCATGACTTGTGATTCACCATCAATAAACAATAGTGGAATATATTCTGTTCTGAGCTATATTGTCTAGGGGAATATCACTACTCAACCATATTACTCGAGGGATGCTTGCTATTCTTTTAGAGTTATGATACACTCAGTGAAAAAACTCAATGAAACGCTTAGTGAATGATGTGGCACTTTGCATGCACACGTCCGATTATCGCTCAGACACCATCGGCGGCCTCCGGCCGCCACCCCGAATCAATCTATACCCTGGGGGGCACGGTGAACCCGTCGAGGATCGCTGCATGCAAAGTGTCATGTCATTTACTGAGCTTTTCTTTGAGATTTTTCACTGAGCATATCATTTTCCATTCTTTTATATTGCTCGGGGTAAATCTGGCTACCATCAATAAACAATAGCAAGAAAAATAAGAGGATAAATAAAGCTGTCAGGAAAATATTGATATGCTTTAAAGAAGGGCTTACAAATCAAGCGTGGTGGAATAAACATGCAAAAGGTGATCGAAGGACAAGTATTAGAGCATGTGACAAAGTTAGAACTGGTTGTATGTCTAATATTTAACTTGTTAAGGAACAAATTGGACTTAATTGGGTTGTCACTGGCTTCATGGAAAGTCATAATCATCCACTTGACTCCTTCAAAGGCACATTTGCTACGCTCATATCGTAATATTTCGGCAGCAAAGAAAGCTTTGACTCAATAGTTTTCATAGGCCAATGTGCCAACTTGTCAAGAAATGTAATTATTAGATATATAGTATAGAGGGCATGAACGAGTATGTTGCACCGAAAAAGATATTAAAAATTTTGAGGAAGAGCTAAGGGAGGAACAAAAGGGTATCGATGCCCAATCTAATGTGCTTCTACTTATCCACTCCATCAGCCACTCATTTGGTTATAGCGATAATAGGAATGACTTAAACTATGGAGCGTTACTTTTCCATTGTAACTTTTTATGATATGTATAAGAAGTAGAGCATCTAAGGGAGGTTGAAGCACTAAACATCATTTAATTCTGTAAACAAATACTTAATATCTTAGTGATACATTACAATGTTAGTTTTGAACAATAAAATGAGATTAACATGCTGGTCTAGTCTAATCACATTGTAGCTGCTACGATACTGTAGATGCTACAACATGCTAGTCTAGTCTAAGCACGTTGTAGCAGTTATGATTCCATAGTTATTAAAATGTGTTGGTCTAGTATAACCACGTTGTAGCATCAACTATGGAATTGTAGCTGCTATAACATAGTTAGACCAGATTGTTGTAACAATTATGGAATTGTAGCTGCTGCAAAATGATTAGACCAGAATGTTATAGTAGCTATGGAATCATAGCTGCTACAATATTATTAGACGAGACTAGCATGTTGTAGAAGCTACGGAACCATAGCTTCTACAATGTGGTTAGAACCGATTGACGTAGTAGATATGGAACCGTAGCTGTTAAAACATTCTTAGACCAGAATGTTATAGTAGCTCCAGAAACATAACTGCTACAATGTGGTAGAACCACAAACAAGCACATCATAGCAGTTAGGGTTTCGTAATTGCTACAACATTATATCTACTTCAAAACTATTTCATTTGGATGCAGGAGGATGATATTTATGGCACGTACATGGGGGAACACACTATAGATGAATGATGACAAGGAGGCTCAGTGAGGCGATGCAATACCGAGGGAGTTGATCGGTGAAGATGGTGACCAGGGGCTTTACATTTAGGGTTTTTGAGAGGGCACCGAGGGAAATAAGGGAGTTTGAAGATCTATTCAAAATGTTTGGGTTTTTTTGAGAAGCAAAGGGAGACGAAGGGTTTATGGTTTTTTTATTCTGATGGACACTGCTACATTAGATTAAAAATAAAAAAAAAGATGATAGGGCATGCTATAATGCAAATCAGGCATAGTCGCATAACGGGTGTTGGGATCACACACACACACATGCAACTTTTATTTTATTGGGTGCCTAGCATGGGTGACGCTCACAACATCGCCCAAAGTGAATTGTTTTAATCTCCTAGTTATTCCAATAAGATTCTTCTTTTATGGTTTAGGGGTTGGGTTATAGTATTAAGTATAAAAAAAAATCAAACTGAAAAAAAAATTTAGGGGGTACATGATGAGTCTCAAATTAGTGTCATGATGAGTCTCAAAATTTAGGTAGTTATGGGGAGTATGGTGGACCCACAATTAGTGTCATGATGAGTCTCAAATTTAGATATTTATAAGTTAAAAATCCTTTGCTCACAAAATTAAATGTAGTACAGGGGTCTCAAGTCGTATTTTTCCAAGGACTAGTTAAGGATGTTTAGTTTAAGCTTGAAGTTGTCGTTTAATGATTTTTTGTTTTCAAATAAGGTTGGGGATTGTTTGTGAATAATAATGAGATAACAATTTTAACAAAGTGGACTTAGCTAAAGCAGGATTAAACTAGGTAATTATAGAAACTAGACTTAACTAATTTGATGCCTAAGCAAATCAAGTTGAACTATGAGATTGAAAATTCAAGAACTAACTTCAAATGTATGAAAGCATAAGAACTAAAGCTAAATTGCGGAGATGTAACATTTGAAATAGAAATCACTAAAGAAACAGGGTTGTGTTGAAGATTGATAACAGAACAAGATTGCACAAAGCTGAGACTTGCCTGATCGATCGACAGACCGATCAGATGCAAGCCTGATCGGTCGACAGACCGATCCAGAATGTCTAGATCGGTCAAACAGACCGATCAGTGTCTGAAAGTGAACTGATACAGAATCAAACAATTACATAAATGAATTCAAAATCGAAATCTAAAATACAGATCATGTTCTTAACTAAGAATTCCATCTTGCCGTCACACAAGAGTCGAACTAAGAACCCCCTTGCTAGAGAATCAACAACATCGAATTTCCCTGATCAGATTAGCCTCAGTTTGGTGCGCAGCTGAAGTCTTCCATCAATCCCTTCCCTCTTGATTTACTGGGCAGCGAATTTGGCTCAGAACTTCTCGGATACCTTCGAAGAACCCCTCCGCAAGCTCCGATCGCTCCGATCGACGAGGAACATCAATCAAAAAGAAACGTTCAATGCTAGCTCATCTCTTGGCGAAACCCTCGCTCGAGCCTTTCAGAACCAGATTTGCCTAGCAATCTTCACAGAGAATCCATCTCTTTGACTGGAAATCTTGAATTGAAGAATCGATCTGAAGTGGCCGCGCGATCTGAGAAGGAAAATGTAAGAACAAATGAAGAACTGGAGACTCTACTACACGCGACGACGCCAGATCTGATCAGAGAAGTCTATTTTATTAGTTAGCAATGAACGGCTGTGATCATCCTTGCTACATCCGACGGTCGGATCTGCTCTGATCTGAACCAAACTTCCCAGATCTCCATCAATGGCTCTGATCTACTTCCCCTTAGCTTGGATCAATCAGATCTGCAACGGATGGCTCAGATCTTCCTTTCTTTTGAATGGATGGTTGAAACTCTCCTTCAGCTTGATCCGACGGTCAGATGCACTCTGATTTGACTCCAAGCATCAGATCTTGATCTATGGACTTGATTAGCTCTATCTTGGGCTTGGATTGATCAAAAGCTGAAAGACGGCTCAGATCACCCCGTTTCTTGATCGGACGACCCACATTGATCCATCTCTTGATCCCCTTGATCGAAGCCAATTCTGAGCTCGGGTTTGATCTAATCTAATCTAGATCCATGATCATTCGAAGCCTACAAAATTAGATTCAAATTTAATGTCAAAACATCTCAAATATGCAAAGATTTGAATCCAAAGTTAAAATAGAAGTAACTCATAGATCCTAATATAAATGCAAGCTTAAACATATGAAAAGGAATCAAAACATGAATTTGAGAGCCTAAAATGATTAACAAAATAGTAATTATCAACTCTCCCACACTTACTCTTGGGCGTCTCGCACAACTAACTAATCATGTACCCCCTAGATTATTCTCAGTCATAGTTAGAAGCAATTGAAAAGAAATTACCTAGGATTGTCAATTCTCAAAAATCTAAACTCAATGGACTAGTATCTTGTCCTTAAGTCAACAACTTAGTATACTTCATCCTTCATGACTCATTGAGATGAATTTAACTCACAAATCCTCTCAAGGAAAATAGGAGTGGTTCTCTTCCTAACTTCTACATTTTTGATGAAAATGGAGCTCACTCCAACACAAACATGGTTCTTGCGCTACCATAAGCTTGCTTATACTCTACTCTCGACCATCATTCTTGATTTGGATCCACACCTACAAAAGCTTATTCAAATAAGTTTAGGAGGCATGTATTGATAAGAATGAAATAGAAGTTTAGAGAATGGAAAGTTTAGGAAAGTGGAAGACTTGGATACTCAAAAATGTATCTAAATGAACTTTGCCCTTTTGATGGCCCCCTAAATGAAATCAGAGCTAAGGTGAGTAGGAATCAGCTGATTTGGATGAGAAACATTACTGAATTCAGTGTTCTGTTCTGTGCCAACTCTGCAGATCGGTCCAGAGACCGATCAGTCTTCTGCGTAATCGTTCTGGAGATCGGTCTGGCTCCTTTTGATCGGACTGAGTGACCGATCAGTCACTTCCCTGATCGGATTGGTGACCGATCAGGGTCTGATCAGTAGCTGAAACTGAGCTGAATCCTTAACTGCCTTCTTCCTAAATCACTTCTTTTCAATCAACACTACATCTCAAACTCATCAAGCTTCTTGTTAGCATCTTCCACTTCAGAAATCTAACCCATCTCCTAATACTTCGTGTTTTCTTTTCTTTTCTTCTTCTTTTCTTTTTTTCTTCTATTTTTAAGCTGCTATTCAGTTTCACTTTTTTCTTCTTCTGTTTTTCTTCTCTTTTTCCTTTCAGGCATTCCGTGCGCAGCTTGTTCACACCTTCTCAATTGTTCTTCTACTTCCTTAAGTCGTGCAAAGAGACCCTTTCCTTTCTTGAAAACTTGGTGCCACAAAGTACTTCAAGACTCTAACCACCTTTGGAATAAATTCATGGATTTCAACAGAATTTTCTTCATAACATTTGAAACATCAAATAGTAATCAAGAACTTATGTGTTCCACATGCAGCCTTCACTAACCCATTTTTGCAACTCATTCTTGATACAAAACTCCAACAAGTTGGCACACCTCTTCATCTACCGAAAATTTTTTTCTCTCTTTTTTTATTTCATCCTTGATACTTCTTCATTCCTTAAGACCCATCAAAACATTCAGCATTGTCATCACAAAATAAGCTTCAAAATGCATCACTTCTTACCAAACCATTTCAAAACACTAGCCACTTCCCCCACACTTAGCCTTTTGACCGTCTCGGGCAAAGTAACATCAAGAAACATCAAAAGCAACCAAGTCCATGGAGAAATATGGTTATGAACAGAAATATAGGGAAAAGAGAATAGAATATAGAGAAAATCAACAAGCAATATTGCAAGAATTGAAATGAAAAGGAAACAAAATGACTCACCTCTATAAATGTGATCCAATCATAGAAATATAGTTTTGAAAGAACCTAAGCAAGTTCTAGAGTACAATCACATGTGTGTATCACAAAAATTAGGCCAAGTCCTCACTAGGTAAAAAGAATTCATCTCAAGTCATCAATCTAGAGTCCATAACTAAGTAGTACTCAAGCATCCAAGAATTTTCATCCATTGGCTCAAAACATAAGTTTTAACAACCAAATTTAATTTGCTTTCAAGAGATTCTAAAATGATATAGAGAAAACCTAGAGGGATACATTTATTCCAACTCATGCAAGAAATAAGGTGCCAAAAAGGATAAAATGGTATCTACAATGACTTTTTATTCATTCTACACTACCTAAGTATTTATTAACAAGAACTCATTGTAAAAGAAAGATTCACTTCTAGAAAACATAAAAATAATATATACAATGAAGTAAAAATGCAAGAAAAAATAAACTCCCCTTTAAGTTGAGTAGATAGCATCTTTGATGTCCAATCCATCCACATCTAGTTCCATTACTTCTTCAAAGTATTTCTTGAGCCGGTGGTCATTAACTCTCCAAACAAAACCATTAGCCTCATCCTTGATCTCAACAACACCATAAGGAAAAATATTAGTAATAAGAAATGGACCTTCCCTTCTAGTCCTCAACTTACCTTTAATCAATTTGAGCCTTGATTTGTACAATAGAACCTTGTCGTCAATTTAGAATTCATCCTTCACTATATGTTTATCATGAAAATTCTTAGTTTTCTCCTTGTAAATCCTTGAGTTTTCAAATGCTTCTAGTCTTATCTCCTCAAGTTCTTGAAGTTGAAGCTTCCTTTCTTCTCCCACTTTAGTAGCATCAAAGTTGCAAGCTTTCACCGCCCAATAAGCTTTATGCTCTATCTCCACGGGTAGATGACAAGCTTTCCCATAAACTAAGCGGTAGGGAGACATTACAATGGGTGTCTTGTATGCCGTCCGATAGGCCCATAATGCATCATCAAGCCTCTTGCTCCAATATTTCCTATTAGGCCCAACGGTCTTCTCCAAAATTACTTTGATCTCTCTATTTGAAATTTCAACTTGTCCATTAGTTTGGGGATGGTAGGAAGTAGAAACTTTGTGCACAACCCCATACTTACTAAGTAGAGCCTTCATGTGTTTGTTACAAAAATGAGAACCTTGATCACTTATGATAGCCCTTGGAATTCCAAACCTACAAAAAATATGTGACCTGACAAAACTAACAACAACACAAGAATCATCAGTCCTGGAGGGAATGACCTCCACCCATTTGGAAACATAATCAACAGCAAGTAAAATATACAGATATATATCCACGAGATGCAGGAAAAGGTCTCATAAAGTCTATCCCCCATACATCAAAAATTTCACAAAAAAGCATAGTTTGTAGGGGCATTTCATTTCTAGCTCCTATGTTCCCTGTTCTCTGACATCTATCATAATTTTTATAAAATAGATATGCATCATGAAATAATGTAGGCCAACATAAACCACACTCTAAAACTTTCTTAGATGTCCTCTGTGGTCCAAAATGTCCCCCATAGGCTGATGAATGGCAAAACGTAAGAACTGAATGAAACTCATGATCTGGTATGCATCTTCTAATTATTTGGTCACTACAAAATTTCCACAAATAAGGATCATCTGATAAGTGTCATTTTGTTGATCATTTCATATGCTTAAATCCGTATTTGACCCATATTTTACTTGTATAATTGTGGATTTACTCTAGGTTCTAGGATTTATACTCTTTTTGGACTTAATTGCAAATTTTGATATAATTAAGTTGTTTTGTCACTAAATTTTTGATCAACTTTTGTAGGCATGGAGGGATCATGAACCTAGGTCATGTTGGGTAAAATGTTGAGTCAAAGGTGGACTAGATCAAGGAATCAAGCGTCGACCCATTTGGACCGTCCGATGTAAGAACGGTTAGATCTAGACCATATGAGAACTTTTGATCAATCCGAGCTGGAATTAAGGCTAATCAAGCGATCAGATCAAGATCTGAGAGTTTCAGCCCAATCAGAGATCATCTAGCCGTTGGATCATTATCAGAGTGATCTAGACCATCCATACAAAGATCAAGGTGATCTGAACCATCCGTTGGAGATCTGGCAGATCCGAGCTACCACAAGGATCATCATGACCTCTGATTGAGATCTGGAAAATTTGAATCAAATCGGACAAAGATCCACCATTGGATGATCGGGATTAATCTCAGTCGTTCACTGTTCAACTACTTAAACTGAAAATAGAGTTCAGATCTGCGTCGCGTCTTCGCCATTTCCAGCTTCATTCTTCTTCATTCTTCTTCGATTTTACTTCATTTCTTTGACGATTTTCTTCAGTGAAGGCGTGGCCAACTCGATCACGATCTTGGATCAAGATCTGGATCCTTGGGAGAAGGCTTCAATGGAGATTTTAGCTCCAGATTGCGCCAGATGCAGTTTTGAGCAGATCTGACATTGGAGTTTAATTTTCCACTGATTTGCGAGTTTAAGGGGTTCTTGACTTGCCCTTGCGTGACGAACAAGGTGGTCTTGATACATGGGAAGGATCGAGATTAGTTTTTAATGAAAATTTCTTTTTGTTTAGCTGTAATTTCAATTCTGCTCTTCATTTCTATATTTGTCTTCGAATCAGTAGCTTAAGTTCTTTATCTTGAGTTGTTTCAGCTTTAATTCCGTTTTATTCTGTAAGTAGTTAACTAGGAAACTTGTCTAGAGAACAATCGTCCTAAATTTTAGTTTATTTCATACTTAATTCATTTCTGAATTTCTTTTAGCTGTGCGTATCAGGGTTACTGTTGTGTATCAGTTTTTTTTAATTCCTGCAATTTCGTATCAAGTTGACTTTGGCTTTATCTTCTGAATTTAGTTGTAGTTTATCTCATTCACAAAGCATTCGAATTCTATTTCTGCATTTATTTTCGATTGCTGCATGTCAGTTTTGTTTCTGCAATCTTCAATTTCAATTTCTGCAATTCAGATTCATGCTTGAAACCTTCAGCTTGTAGTTTCTGGAATTAGAGTCAAGTATACACTAGTTTTTTCTGAATCCAACCTGCTCTATTGTTTTACACTAGGATATTGCTCTCAATCTTGCAATTCTTCTTCCATGTTCTGAATTCTGGCTTTCATTTCTGCAAATCTGCATATGGTCTCTGTTTTACTCCATTTAATTTCTGCAATAGTTCTATTTGATTGATCAGTTTTAAGGTTTCAAACTTCTTAATTCAGTATTGCAAAACTCTTCATTAACAGCTTTGTTTTCTCCAAACGAATTATCAGTCCATTTCCTGCACTTAGTGCTATTTTGGCACATAGCTCTCTTATCCCTTGCATTTCAAGTTCCATAGCTTAAATTGTGTCAAGTCAGGGAATACCTCTGCTTTGTTTGCTTTGAGTATCAGTACTAGGTCTGCAGTTTGTATCGGAGCATGTAGGTTTACTTAATCTTTTCTGAGTTTAAGTTTGTAATTCTTGCAGCTGGTTTTGTTTGTTTTACATCCAGTTTGTTATCAAATTCTGTTTCCGATTCTGAATTTTTGCACATGAATTGTTGCTTCATTTCTTCCTTTATATTTGGCATTTCTGAATCCATTCTTTCCTTGAGTTAATTTTGAATTGGTCAGTTCTATCTCTGGAAATTTCAGGTTATTGATTCTAGAAGTAAATTTCTGCATAGAAGCCCATCCGAATTTTGTTTGATTCGATATCATGTTTGTTTCAAAATTTCGTCCATTGTCATTGCATTGATTGAATCTTTAGCTACCATACTTAGTTTAAGTCACTTAGTTAAGTTTTCCTTACTTTTCATTGCCTTTCAATTTCGAATCGAAACAAAAACCCATTCTTTTATTTGAAACCCAAAAACATTGACGACACGTAAACGCAAGCTCGAATCATACAACTTGAACTAGCCCTTGGAAAAATACGACCTGTGGCCCCTTTACTACATTTTTATTCTTTGCTAGCAAAAAGGGTTTCCAGCACTTTATAAATATTCTAAATTTGAGACTCACTTTCGTGACACCTCATTTGGGTCCATCAAATTTTTGGCGCCGTTGCCGGGGAACATACTAGTTGATTTGTTTGATTTTTGCTTGTGTGCTTTTGGACATATCATTGGGTTCTATTTTCTTATGCTTTATTCTTTTGTATACGGTTGCTGCTATTTTTCTTGTTGTTGTGTGACAGGGCTATAAAATCCAAATGTTTTCACCAGAGGACTATACAGAGCTCAAAGATGCACTGGTGGGGTTAAAAAATGTGTGTAAGGTGTTGGAATATCAACAAAAACATAAAGCTCAGTCATCTACTTACCCACGGCCGATTCAGCCTACATTTCAGCCACCTCAGCCACAATTTCAGCCTTTCTAGCAATTTCAGCAATCAAATCAAGATTTTCAACAGCCCTATTCAAATTTTCAGCAACCAAATCAGTTTTTTCAGCCACAAGATCAACCATCATTTCAAAACTTTCAGCCAAGTCAGAATTTTCAGAATGGGCAGCCACTATTCCAAGATTTTCAGCCCCAACTTCAGCAATTTCAGCCCAACTTTCAACCACCTTATCAACAAGATCAATCACCTTTTCAAGGAATTCAGCAAGAGTACAATCCAAATTTTCAACAAAATTTTCAGCAAGGTCAGCTACCCTTTCAACCAGATCAGAATTTTCAGCAGCCAATCCAATCTTTCAACCAACAATTTCAGCCCTATGATCAGAGTTTTCAGAATCATAATTTTCAACAATTTCCACCAAGTTGTGAACCAAGTTTTCAGCAGTTTAATCAACCCATTCAACCATTTGAGCAGTCCCAACAGCTCCAATTTCAGAATGCACCGCCTACTCTTGACATTCAGCAACCATATCTCACATTTCAAGAACAACAAGTCGTTGAATCTGCTCTTAAAAATATTCAGAGACGCTTTGTTGAATTACAAGATCAATGGAATCAAATAAAAACCCAAAGATCAGAACAATTATCTTCTCAAGCTACTTTTAATTCTGAGGGGTATGATGGTGATTTAACTTTGGGGAATGAAATGGCTGTGTCAAGTTTAAACACTCCAAACGTTCAAGGTGACCCTAGTGCAGGGCAAAATCTTTCTTTAACGGATCTTGCAATTTTGGAAGAAGAAGAAGAAGTCATCAAAATCAGGAAACCTACAACATGCATCCCTCAGGAGATTCCTGTTAAAAATTCATTTCCAAATTTTTCAGCTCCAGAAGAAGAAACTGAAGCTCCACAGGACCATTCTAGACTTTTATTTTGTGATGGTAGTGTTATTGATGGTCCTAATTTTTCTGATATTATGGTTGCAGATATTACAGAAGGAGCATGCATAGAAGATGATTCTACAGGTGTAGGGGATTGCACAAAGCCCCAGGGACCACCATCATTGACTGATTCAGAGGTTAGGCCAGAAAGTGTAGGGACTTGCATGGTGGAAGCAAGAACCCAAGGATCACCTATTCTAGTTGAGTGTCCACCAGAGCTTGAGGCTGAAGAGGAGCATGTACTTGACCAGGAGAAGGCCATGGATACATCTACTCTTGTAGAACCTCCAGGTATTCTCCAGCACGCTCAGGTAAGTATCTCTCCTCTTTGTTCAGAAAAATACATCGAGGTACCTAGTGCTGAGTTTATTGGTTATGATGAATTTATTGATATACCTTGTGTAGAAATTGATTGTGCAAATCCAATAGAGGTACTAAAAATTGATTTCATAGGTTGTAATGCATTACTTGATACATCTCTTGTAGATATGGGTTGCGAACAAATTTTAGAGGAACCTATAATTGATATTGTTTGTTATGATGATATTCTTGATACATATTATGCTGATAGTGAAAAATTTTTAGAAGAGCCTGAAATTGAAGTTGTTTATCGTGATGAATCTCTTGTTATATCTTATGCTGAAATTGAGTGTGAAATACTTATGGAGGTACCTGAGATTGATTTTATTGGCTGTGGAACAATTCTTGATATACCTTTGATGGATTTTGATTGTGAAAAATTTTTAGAAGCGCCTGAAATTGAAGTTATTTATTGTGAAGAATCTCTTACTATATCTTATGCTGAAATTGAGTGTGAAAAACTTATGGAGGTACCAGAGATTGATTTTATTGACTGTGAAACTTTTCTTGATATATCTTATGTAGAAACTGCTTGTGAAAAATTTACTGAGGTACCCAAAATTGATTTTATTGGATGCGATGCATTTTTGGATACATTTTATGTAGAGATTGATGATATTGCACTTCTTTCTTACCCTGCACGCTTGAGGGAGGTCTTACATGGTTTTGCAGGGTCCAGACGACTTCTGGAATGGGTGCTCCACCTAAACAGTCTCCAATCACCTGAAAAGTTTTTCAAGAAGAATAAAGAGGGAGGAGACGATCTTGCTTTGACTTATAGCACTCCACCTCTGAAGTGGCTATTGCACTTAAATCACCTTCGGCCACTTGAACAGTTTATTGCAAAGTTTAAGTGTGGGGGAGTAATGCAAAATAAAATTGAGCAAATGAAGGAAACTTTTTCAGCTACTCCTACTCCTCCACTACCAAGATGGAGATTATTTCTAGATAGACTCCGACCGCCAGAAATAAAAGGGAGTTTACTTTTTCTTGTATTTTCTTTCATTGTCTTTTTCTCTTTATGCTTGTTAGAAGTAGAATTTTCTTTTAAAAAGATTCTTTGCTAATAAATGCTGAGTAGAGTAGAATGAATAAATAGACATTGTAAATACCATTTTATGTCTTTTGACACTTTTTCTTCATGAGTAGGAATAAATGTATCCCTTTAGGTTATCTTCATAGCATTTTAGAGTCTTTTGAAAACAAATTAAATTTGGTTGTTAAAACTTAGATTTAGCTCATGGATGAAATCTTGGATGCTTGAGTACTACTTGGCATGGATTCTTGATTGAGGACTTGAGATGAATTATTTTACCTAGTGAGGTGTAGCCTTATTTTTGGAACACATACATGTGATTGTACTCTAGAACTTGCTTAGGTTCTTTCAAAATCATATTTCAATGATTGGATCACATTTATAGAAGTTTATTATTTTGTTTCTTATCTTGTATCAATTTTCATAAATTTCCCTTGTACTACTTCATATTTCTCATTTTCCCTACTTAATCTTCATATTGCTTCTAATTTCATTTTTCTAGGGACTTGTTAGTTTAGGGATGTTCTTTGATGCTATTTTGCCCGAGACGGACAAAAGATTAAGTGTGGGGGAGTGATTAGTATTTTGGAATGTATTTTCATCAAGGAAGCACTTCATTTGAAAAAAAAAAATTTATCATGTGCCAAATTGAATTGAGTTTGGTATCAAGATCAAGCAAGAAGAAGTAGTTAAGGAAGACAACAATTGAGGCATCTAGATTCTTGCTCATTATTTGAAGATCCAAGGAAAACAAATGGCATACAATGAAGGAAAAAATCTGCAATAAAAAAATGGCACCCAATTGAAGAAGATGTATCAAAAATGCCTTGGAGCATGTTTCGGCCATTATGATAGAGGATGAATTGCATGTGAAGCCAATGCAGAAATTGTGTGCCAAGTTGAATTCAGTGAAGAAGAAAGAAAAACTGAGCCAAGTGGAAAAGAAATGAGCAGAAAAAAAAACAAAGGGAGCAAGTTATCAAGCCATTGAGGGGAAGAGTGTGTTTTCGAAATCTGAATGAGCTCACTGCTGATAATAAACCAGAAAATTGCAAGGATTAAGAACAAAATTACTCAACAGCAAGGTCAAGAATGTGATCTGGAAATGCAGTTGGAAAAGAGAAAAATCAGAATGTTAATCTGCCATAAGTCAGCTTGGTATCAAGAAGAAGCTGAAAATTGGGTTTTGTATCATTTGAGGGCAAGTACTAACTGATGCTACTGGATTCGGGAAAGCTGATCAAATCTGAATAAAACAAGGAGAATCTGCAGAGAAATCAGTGAGTTAGCAGCTGGGAAAAGAAAAACAGAAAAAAAAACAGTTTGAAAAAGGAAGAAAAACAGAAAAAAAACACAAAGGAGACCAAGTGGCACACCATTGAGTTTCGGCACCATGAAATTAGTGAAGATACTCTCATCCAAATTGAAGATCTGTTCCAATACATTCTGATTTCATTAGAGAAAAGAAAGGAAAAGAAAAAAAATCAGAAAAGGAAAAGAGAAAATGCAAGAGCAAAATGGCACGCAAGAGTGAAATTGGCACAAAGGAGTTGAATTCTTTTCATAAGATTTTTGAAGGGCATTGCGAAGACTCACTCTACCACACTTTGACTTCATTATATGGACTGAAAGGAGGGCAAAAATGCATCAAGAATATCCTTGAACATCCAAGTTTTCCACTCATTCAAATTTGCTATTTACTTGGCTTTTATTTCATTTCTACCATTTCATATGTTTTTCACTTTTGAATCAACTTTTATAGATGATTGATTCTAATCATGAATAATGGTGGAGAGGAGATAATAAGCAAGCTTATGGTAGTGCAAGAAGCATGTGTGTATGAGTGAGCTCCATTTTCATCATGTACTTAGAACTTAGGAAGAGAGCCACAAAAGTTTCCCTTGAAAGGCTTAGAGAGTGAATTCATCTCAATGAATCATGAAGGTTGAAATTGCTAAGTTGTTGATTTAAGGACAAGATACTAATCTATAGAGCTTAGATTTTTGAGAATTAACAACCCTAGGTAATTTCTTTTCAATTGCTTTTACATATGTTTGAGAAAACCTAGGGATACATATTTAGTACTTTCGCGAGACGCTCAAGCTTAAGTGTGGGGGAGTTGATAAGTGTCATTTTGTGATCATTTTATATACTTAAATACGTGTTTGACCCATATTTTACTTGTATAATTGTGGATTTACCCTAGGTTCTAGGATTTATACTCTTTTTGGACTTAATTGCAAATTTAGATATATTTGAGTTGTTTTGTCACTAAATTTTTGATCTACTTTTGTAGGCTTGGAAGGATCGTGGACCTAGGATGTTGGGTCAAGGTTGAGTCAAAAGTGGACCAGATCAAAGGAATCAAGCGTCATCTAATTTGAACTGTCCGATGCAAAGATGGTTAGATCTAGACCATTTGAGAACTTCTGATCAATCCGAGCTGGAATTAAGGATAATCTAGCGATCAGATCAAGATCTGAAGGTTTCATCTCAATCGGAGATCATCTGGCCGTTGGATCATGATTAGAGAGATCTAGACCGTCCATTCAAAGACCAAGGTGATCTGAACCATCCGCTTCAAATCTGGAAGATCCGAGCTACCACGAGGATGATCCTGACCTCTGATCAAGATCTGGAAAATTTGAATCAAATCGGCAAGGATCCACCGTTGGATGAAGCGGGATTAATCTCAGTCGTTCACTGTTGAAACTATATTAACCGATCCCCTGTTTAGATCTCGGTGTCGCGTCTTCGCATTTCCAGCTTCGTTCTTCTTCGGTTTTACTTCATTTTTTTCGGTGATTATCTTCAGTGAAGGCGTGGCCAACTCGATCACGATCTTGGATCAAGATCTGGATCCTTGGGAGAAGGCTTCAATGGCGATTTTAGCTCCAGATTGTGCCAAATGCAGTTTTGAGCAGATCTGACATTGGAGTTCAATTTTCTACTGATTTGCGAGTTTAAGGGGTTCTTGACTTGCCCTTGCGTGACGAACAAGGTGGTCTTGATACATGGGAAGGATCGAGATTAGTTTTTAATGAAAATTTCTTTTTGTTTAGCTGTAATTTCAATTCTGCTCTTCATTTCTGTACTTGTCTTCAAATCAGCTGCTTAAGTTCTTTATCTTGAGTTGTTTCAGCTTTAATTTCGTTTTATTCTACAAGTAGTTAAATATGAAACATGTCTAGTGAACAATCGTCTTAAATTTTAGTTTATTTCGTGCTTAGTCCATTTCTGAATTTCTTTTAGCTGTGCGTATCAGGGTTACTGTTGTGTATCAGTTTTTATCAATCTGCGTATCAGATTTCTTCTGCTAGAACACTTCTGAATTTTGTATCAAGTTGGCTTTAGTTTTGTCTTCTGGATTTAGTTGTAGCTTATTTCGTTTACAAAGCATTTGAATTCCATGTTTGCGCTTAGCTTCGATTGATGCTGCTAGTTTTATCCCTGCAAAGCATGTAATTCCATTTCTGCAAAGGTTAGTTCCAACTCTGTAAGTTCTGATTATAAGTCCTGCATTGTTCCAAGTGATTTCGATTCCTTGTGAAGCTTATCTGAACCTTGGATTATAGTATTCGAGTTTAGTTGTTTTGTTTGATTTTGTATTCAATCCATGTTGCCTTTCATTTCTACTCATAATTTCTGAATTCCTGCACATGTGTACTGCCTTAGAAGCTTCTCTTCATTTCTGCAAATTGATTCTGCATTCAGTAGTAGTTAATTCTGCATCCAAGCAAGATAGGTGCTTGTCTAGTTAACAAAGCATTTAAATTTTGTTCCCTGTAATTCAGTTCTCTGATTTTCAGTTTCAGCTTCTTCCTTGTGTTTCAATCCTTCACATTTCTGCACATTAATTTTGTTTCTTTTGCATCAGCTTTGTTTTACTTGCTTATCACTTAGTTTCTTCTCGATCTCAGTTCATCAAAAGGTCCTGTTAAATAAACCATTGCTCAAATTTCAATTTGATCTCTTTGTTCTGCATTAAAGTTGTTGAATTTCTGCCTTTGAATTGTTGTTATATCACTGCATTCGGTTTCTGAATTCTGAATTCATTTCTGCATTTGATAGTTTCAGATTGATTGTTGAAAGATTTCAGTCCAAAGTTGTTGTAGTGTGTGCCAAGTAAACGTTAGCCATTTTAAATCCTATCTGAACTCTAGTTCTGCACACTTGGACTCAGTTGAATGTGTTTGAATCTTCACTCATTTTGTAGCTGCACTTTGCATTCGAATTCTGAATCCTTGTTGTTAGCTTCAGTTTTCAACTTGTCATTGCAGCATTTCCTTCTAGTCATTTAGTTCTTAATTCCCAATTCTGAATTCGAATTCTCAATGAATATCAGTTGACGGTAAAATAGTACCATGGAAAACTGATCCATCAGCCCGCTGCGCCTCCTCTCTAGTAACTGCATATACTCACCCTATCTTTGGTGGTGGTGGTGGTGGCACTGTCGGAACTGCGGATGCTGAGGCACTGATACTTCGACTGTCAGTTGAGGTTGATAGACCATAGGTTGATATGCTGGATAAAATGGATGCTAAGACCTTGAGGTAGAACACTGTGATGCTGTTGGAGTACAGGTGTGCTCATGTCCGTGCATATAATAAACAGTTGGTGGAGGGGCGGCCTGCAGTAGACGGAAAGAAGACTGAGTCATTCACCTCCTCTCTGAGTTCCTGATTTCCCAGAATGTCCATTCGACCAGGAGCTCCAGCCGTCTCGTTCTTTGCCTTTAGTGAACAATCTCAGCTCATGTGCCCTAAAAGCTTGCAGTAGAAACACATTGCATACCCCTAGTGGACAGTCTATCCTAGCATTCTCTCTGGAGCCACACAAAGTACAATAAGTGCTAGTGGTGGTCTTCTTCCGATTTTGTTGTGATGACCGGGAGGATCCTACCGAAGATCGCCCTGACTTCTAGAGCCTGGAAGATGCCCTAGATATACCCTGAGCTGACTGACTTTACTGCCACACTTCAATCTTGTAGTCTACGACTGTTGATGTTGGTGTAATATGCATCAGTGATGTCCTCCTCTAAATATTTCAATGTTTAAGAAAATGATTAAGTTAGTGATATATTGAACTAGGAAGGGATAGTAAAGAAAGGAGTAACAAAGTGAAGAAAAGTCCTAGTTAACCTAGGCATGTAGTCCTGGTTCGAAGAATTGGGCACTAAGTCCTGATCATGGATTAGGCATTAAGTCCTGGCCAAGGGTTGGGCACCGAAGACCTGACCGAAGGTTGGGCATGAAGTCCTGGTTCGTGGAATTGGGCAATAAGTCCTGGCCGAAGGCTGGGCACCGAAGACCTGACCAATGGTAGGTCACGAAGTCCTGGTTCGTGGAATTGGGCAATAAGTCCTGGTCATGGACTGGGCACGAAGTCCTGGTCGTATGATTGGGCAAAAGTCCTGGTGAGTAAAGATGGGCAAAAGTCCAACCGGATGGGCCGGGTGGCAACCATCTCTTGAGAGGAGTAGGTGAAAGGCGCATTCCCTGAGATGGGAACATAGGCGTTGGTTCGACCTAGGGTTTCGTGGGAAATCCAAAGTTAGAACCACGTCGTTAAGGTTATGAATATATATCTACATATTTGTCTTGTCTTTGATTGTATTACAGGTACCTAAAGTTGGAAGCAAGACAAGGAAAAGCTGCCTGGAAGACCTCTAGGGCGCCTGTATTGAAACAGGCACCCCAGAGCTATAGGGCTCCTTGGACTGGGCAGCCACCTCCCAGGCGCCTGTTAACTCAGGCGCCTGAGAGCTCCTAGGCGCCCTGTATGGGTCAGGCGGCTGGGAAGGGTGAGCTTATCCCTGCTGCGAGTTTGGCGTGAAGATGATGTTTGACCAAGCCTTGTGAGGCGCCCCCTTTAACACAGGCGCCCTGTAAAAAGGCTATAAAAAGGGCTTCGACCCCCCAACTCAAAACAACAATTCCAAGATCATTCTGAGCTTTCCAAGTGACTATTGGACCGGTGACGTCGATAGAGGGGGGGTGAATATCGACCGTAAAAATCTTTTCAGAAACTCGTATACTTTCGAGGTTCGTTCTAGATATAGAGTTAGTAGCAGCGGAAAACAAAAAGAACGAACAAACAATAAAGTGNTAAAAATATTGAATCAACAATTGCTCACTGATTTGATGTTGGGGGCAACTTGAGCACAACTTGTTAAATCTTTCCCAATAATCATATAGTGTCTCGCCCACCACTTGTTGAATCCCACAGATACTTTTTCTGATTATAGCTGTGTGGGAAGCTGGGAAATACTTCTCCAAAAATGCCTTCTTCATTGCGATCCAACTAGACACATGTCCTGTAGGCAGATAATAGAACCAGTCCTTGGCTGCTCCTGTCAATGTGAAAGGGAAAGCTCTCAGCTTGATGTCTTCTTCAGAAATGCCCTGAGGCTTCATAGTAGAGCACACCACGTGGAATTCGTGCAAGTGTCTGTTTGGATCCTCCCCAGATAGACCCTGAAATTTTGGCAATAAATTAATAAGCCCAGATCTTAACTCAAAACTTTCTCCCAGCTCTGGATATGCTATGCTGGAGTACTGAAATGCAGCATCTGGTGCTGCGAGCTCCTTCATGGTTCTCTGGTGGTCTGTCATGTCAATGCCTGAGTGAGTGCTGATAGTCTGAAGTGGAGGGATATCTGCAGTCTCAGAAAGAATAGCCTAGCTCCTCCTGACTCTGAAAGTCCTCTCAATCTCAGGATCGAAATCTTCTAATTCAGCACCTAGAGACCTGGTCATAAAAACAAAACAAATCGCAGTAAAAGTGGATAAAAAGATAAATCAAATAAAATCAAATCCAAAGATATAGCAATAAGCACAAAAGCAAATCAAGAATGATATGAAATAAGTGCGCAAGCTAAAATCAAACAAGTCAACTAACAGTTCCCCGGCAACGGCGCCAAAAATTTGACGCACCCAAATGATATATTAAATATTGTCACGAAATTGGGTCCATCAAATTTAAATATAAATGAATGAAGTGCTGGAAACCCTTTTACAATGAAAAACTGAAAATGTAATATAGGGGCCACAGGTCGTATTTTTCTCGGGGACTAGTTGACGTTGTTTGATTCGCGCTTGTATTTAGGTGTCGTTTGTGTTTTCGGGTTTCAATATAAAACTTGGGTTTGGGTTTGCTATTCAGCAATAAAATGGCAATCAAAATGGAGGTAATCAAACTAATGAATCAAATAATGTGATGGCAAGTTATTAGCTCAACCAAAAGGATCACTTGCTCATCTAAGCCCTTAATCAAATTGGAAGCTGATTCTGATGTCAAGTGTAAAATAAATGCTAAGCAATGAGGCAACGAAGTTCAATTCAAGACAGATTAAATGCAAGCAATCTAAACCCCCACTAATACAAAACTGTGCCAAGATTGCACTTGATACAAAGTGAGAGCAAATTAAAACTTGATACCAAGATGAGAACAATTGATGTGCCAAAGATTGAATCTGAATGCAGGAATTCGTGGCTGATTAATTCAGCTTGGGAGACCAAGCTGCCAATGAAGACAAAACACTGATTGGAATGAAAAATTCCAAAACAGCTCATATAGAAACTTGCGGCAGAATTTCAGAAGTTGGAGACAGCAAGTGCAGAATTTCAGGGACCATGGAATGCAGTGGGAAAATTAGCTTGATACAAAATCAGTGAGTGTTCACAGCTGCACAATTCAGAATCGAATTGAATACATGTGCAGGAAATGCAGAAGTAAAAGACAGCAGGTGATTGCAGAAATGCAGGAGTTCAGAACTTATTGCAGAAATTCTGGATGCAATAATACTGCCACAAATCAAATTCAGAGTCCAGAAACTGACTGAAAACAAGTGCCTCCATCTAACTTCATGGAAGATTCAAAAGAGCTTATAATATTTGACACAATTTTTAGAACTGAAGACACAAAACCTGCTGTCATGAAACTGATACTCAAGCTGAATTGCAGAAACGTAAGCTCAACAAAAGAAAATTCAGAAATGATACTACATATGAAACACTTGGATCAACTAAATTCACACCCTAATTGTGGTCTTCAATGGCATGAATTAAACTAAACAAAACTGAATTCGAATTGGAAACAAACTAAAAGATTTCGAAACTGAACTGGAATCTACAGCAAGAGGCTGATACGCAAGCTTAACAATTGGCACGCAAAGATTTGACAGAGATTAAGCTACAATTTGAATCTATTTGTTCACTAAACGAACTTCTAAACTAACTCCTTGCAAAATTTAAATGCTAATTAGAGGCAGAAAACGAATTCAGAACTGAAACTAGGGTGCTGAACAAAGAAAATTCAGAAACAGAACAAGAGCAGGAATCGAAAATTACACTAACACAATGGAAATTGACTAAGTAAACTAAATCTCTCTCATCAACTCAAGAAACCCTTGCTGTCACTCAAGGATTAGCTCTCGTTGAGAAAGAAACGGTCCAAACAAGGAGATTATAGCAGCTAGATTAGAAATGCAGAAATGAAATTGCGACAGTAATAAAATTACAGCTACAAGAAAATTAACTAAGAAATCTAAACCCCAATCACTCCATTAGCTCAAAGTCTCCTTGTTCGTCACGCAAGGGCTGGCCTCGAACCCCTAAGCTCAGCAATTCACTGAGGAACTGAATCTGCGGTCGACTCGAGCTCGAATCTGTTCAAGAAGGAAAACCCATTCGAATTCTTCAACTCAGCCTTGTCTGATTGGAACTAAGGTGCGGGAATGATCCAAGCTTGTCCGAGAACCCCTCCAGATGGCTTGGACTGATATAGAATCTGACAAAACCGAAATTGAATCCTTCAAGTGCAAAGCTGCCGAAACCCTCGAACAACCCTGCTCTTGCCCAATTCCGAGCTGAAAACTCCACAAACTACTCTCCCTAGTGACCTCGACTTGATCTGATGGAGAACGGAGGTGGTCGCGCCCCTTGGATGAAGAAATCTAGCTAAAACTGTGAAGGAACGAAGAAGAAACGACTGTAGCGGCGGAGACGCGACGAGGAGAAGCTGCTGGGAAAATCTGATTAAATAGCTATCAATGGACGGTTGTGATTAATTTGAGAAATCCAACGGTTGATCTTCATCTGATCTGACCCAAACTTTGAGGATGTTGGTCTGGAGTCAGGATCTGCCTTGTGGTAGCTCGGATCCTCCAGATATGCAACGGATGGTCCAGATCAACTCAATCTGTGAATGGACGCTCTAGAGCCCTCCAAGCTTGATCCAACGGTTGATTTAGCTCTGATTGGGATGAAACCTTCAGATCTTGATCATAGAGCTTGATCAACCCTAACCCTAGCTCGGATTGCTTCAGATCGTCCCGGATGGCTCAGATCTAGCCACTCTTGAATCGGACGGCCCGGATTAATCGTAGGCTTGATAATCGGATCCGGGTCACTTCCGACTCAAGTTTGACCCAATATGCCCTAAGTCCTTGAACCTTTGGTGCCTACAAAAATAAATCCAAAATTTAGTGGCCAATTAATCCATTTTAATGTAAATTTGCAATTAAGTCCAAAATAAAGGTAAGTTCTAAAACCTAGGGCAATTTCACAATTAATCAATAAAAATATGAGTCAAACATGGATTTTAACATCTAAAATAATCAACAAAAATGGTACTTATCAATGCCCAAAGCTAAAGAAGAAGGAGGAGAAATCCAAGAAGAAAGAGGAAAAATCCAAGAAAAAGAAGAAGGCCTTGAAGGCCACTTGGGATGAATCCTCCTCAAGTTCATCCGATAAAGAAAAGGAGGAGAAGAGTACACGTCATATGGCTCTCATGGCTCTTGGAGGAGAAGAAAGCAGTGATGAATCCTCCGACTCCTCAAACGCAGCTTCATCATCATCGGATGATGAAGAGGTTATGATTGAGGGGGAGCATCTATCAACTTGGTTCGTTGATAGTGGGTGCTCCAAACACATGACCGGGGATAGATCATTGTTTACTACCCTTCAAAGAAAAAGTAGAGGTAATGTTTCATTTGGTAACAATGGTAGTCTTAAGGTTATAGGAATAGGGGGCATTCAAATATCTGAATGTCTTAGAATTTCAAATGTCTTTCTAGTCAAGGGGATGACATTTAATCTCCTAAGTGTCAGTCAATTGTGTGATACGGGTTACACAATTGATTTTCAACCAATTCAATGTCTAGTTAGACAACATGACACCTTGGATACAGTACTAGTAGGTACAAGAGTAGGCAATATTTATCAAGTTTCATTTAAAAGTGCTACTAATGTTTCTGCTAAGTATCTCATGTCAAAAGAAGAGGAGTCCACCTTTTGGCACCGGAGGCTAGCACATGTTAACATGAAGAATATCCGGAAGTTGGCCAACAAGGGATTAGTTCGTGGCTTACCAAGCATCAAGTATGAAAAGGACAAACTTTGTGATGCATGTCAAATGGGTAAGCAAACAAAATCTACACATAAAGGTAAAAGCGTTGTAAGTACATCTACCGCTTTAGATTTACTTCACATGGATCTATTTGATTGTAGCACTATCATATCATTGAATGGAAGTAGATATTGCTTTGTTATCATTGATGATTTTACTAGATATACATGGACATATTTTCTTAAATATAAGGATCAAACCTTAGATGTTTTCATTTCCTTTTGTAGAAGAGTTGAAAATGAAAATTCATTAACAATTAAGACAATTAGAAGTGATCATGGAGGTAAATTTCAAAATCAAAGGTTTTTAGAATTTTGTCAAGATAGAGGGTATAGACATGAGTTCTCCACACTTAGAACACCACAACAAAATGGTGTTGTAGAGAGGAAAAACCGTGTTCTACAAGAGGGTGCACGAAGCATGCTCAATGAGTACTCATTACCGAGTTACTTGTGGGTCGAAGCTGTAAACACGGCTTGCTATGTGCAAAATCGAGTCCTCATCCATAGATTCTTAGGTAAGACTCCCCATGAACTTTGGTTTGGGAAACCACCTACGGTTAAACACCTTAGGGTGTTTGGTTGTAAGGTGTTCGTCCTAAACACCAAGGATCATCTTGGAAAATTCACGGCAAAGGCTGATGAAGGGATACTAGTCGGGTACTCCCTAGTTAGCAAAGTCTACCGGGTCTACAATAAGAAATCTAGATTGGTTGAAGAGTCTTCTGATGTTGTTTTTGAAGAAATTCCAAAGGCCAATGAACAACCAGAAGATGAAGTTCAATTCGAATTTAGGAGACTAAGTTTGAATGAAAGTCCAAATGTTGTTGATGGTGATGAATCCGATGACGGTGAGCCTAGACAACCCATAGATCAGCCGGATCCTGAGGCTGAGCTTGTGTCTAGTGAACCCATTCAAGAAGCACCACCAACACCTAGGCAAACTAGATTAGCCTCTAGTCATCCCCAAGACCAAATTGTTGGAGACATCCATCATGGGGTTAGGACTAGATCATTCTTCCGGAATGAGGCTAATGAAGTTGCTCTAATTTCCGAAATTGAACCTAGAAAAATTGATGAAGCATTAAATGATCCCGATTGGATCATTGCGATGCAAGATGAATTAGGTCAATTCGAAAGAAGTCATATTTGGGACTTAGTCCCTAGACCTAAGAAGACCACCATCATTGGAACCAAATGGGTCTTCAAAAATAAATTGAACCATAAGGGAGAAATCATAAAAAACAAGGCATGCTTAGTAGCCAAGGGCTATAGTCAAGTTGAAGTCCTTGATTATGATGAGACCTATGCTCCCGTGGTGCGATTAGAGTTCATCCGACTGATGCTTGCATTTGCAACACATCGGGGTTTCAAGCTATATCAAATGGATGTCAAATCGACCTTTCTAAATGGTTTAATTAGAGAAGAGGTCTATGTCGAACAACCTCTGGGATTTGAGAGTATGGAATTCCCAAACCACGTGTTCAAGCTCAAGAAGACACTTTATGGCCTTAAACAAGCACCCCGAGCTTGGTACGAGCGGTTGTCGACATTCCTAATTGAAAAAGGCTTTCTAAGAGGCCAAATAGACCCTACACTGTTTCTACGTAGAGACGGTGACAACATATTTATAGCTCAAGTATATGTCGATGACATTATTTGTGGCTCAAACAACAAGGGTTATTTGAATGAATTCATTGGACACATGGAGAGTGAATTTGAAATGAGTCTAGTGGGAGAATTGACTTTCTTCCTTGGACTTGAAATCAAGTAAACCCGAGATGGGATCCATGTGCACCAATCAAAGTATACTCAAGAAATGCTCCATAAATTCAATATGAGTGATTCAAAAGAGGTAACCACTCCCATGGCTACAAACACAAGATTAGACAATGATGAGAGTGGTAAACCCGTTGATTTGACTCAATATCGGAGCATGATAGGTAGTCTGTTATACCTCACAGCTAGTCGACCTGATATACTTTTTGCTGTGGGTATGTGCGCTAGGTATCAAGTTTGTGCCAAGGAATCTCACTTAATCGCTGTTAAGAGGATTTTGAGATATCTTAAAGGCATAATTGGAGTTGGTCTTTAGTACCCCCGTACCGAATCATTTGACCTAATTGGAGTGGTTATACCGGATCGGAAAAGCACAAGTGGGGGTTGCCAATTTTTATGATCATCTCTAGTTAGTTGGTCAAGTCGGAAGCAACATTGTGTTGTTCTCTCCACGACCGAAGCAGAATATATTGCTATGGGAGAGAGTATATCACAATTGTTGTGGATGATTCATACTCTAGAGGACTATGGATTAAGCTATAAAGGTGTGCAGGTGTTGTGTGACAATATTAGCACAATTAACCTAACCAAGAATCCAGTCCATCACTCTAGGACTAAGCATATTGAAGTGCGTCACCACTTCATTAGAGATCATGTTGCTAGGGGAGATATTGTACTCTCACATGTAGAGTCTAAGTCAAACCTCGCTGACATTTTCACTAAACCACTCCCCGAAAATGAGTTTAGTTTCTTAAGAAGGGAGTTGGGAATGTGTCGCGCTTCATAAACATCGAAATGCATTCAAAACCCTTCATGATTAGTACTAATTGTTGGGAAACAATTGGGTAATTTTGGGGGCATCTCACACAAACTATAAGGTTCAACAAAACGTTTTTGTTTGCTAGAAATGGGGTGAGATGCTAGGATCAACTCAATTTCTCAAAATGTCAATGTATCCCTTGAGAAATTAAGTTGACGAGATAAAAATCACTTCGGTGACCATGTATGGGGAAAATCAATGCATAACATATGTATATTTGGCTCCATGATCATACTTGGACATTCCAATCAAGGAAACTTGATTGGAAACCTGAATTTGGCACAATCTTGATTGAAATTGATTGAATGATTATTGATTGAATTTGACTCCACTTGGGTGGAGCAAAGTGATTTGTTCGAACCATAAGGACCTTTGATCCTTGTTTAGGGATCAATTATAGTCAATGGATCACTTTCAAGATCGATATCTTTCATCAAATCTCTTTAAAAATCGTGTGGAAATCTGAAACTACAAGTTTCAGATCGTATCAGGAAGTATCAGGAACCCTGATCGGTCACTGGACCGATCAGGAGGGATGATCGGTCCCCGGACCGATCTGGCTCCCTCCTGTGGTGATCGGTCCACAGACCTATCAGAGGGGCAGCAGAGACTTTGCGAAATTTTGTCCAAACATTCTGTGCTTGAGTGAATCGGTCCCCGGACCGATCTAGCACCCTGTGGTGATCGGTCCACAGACTGATCAGGGGGGCTTCCCGAATATCATTCGACTCTACTGTTCGCTTCCTGATCGATCAGCCGATCGATCAAGAGCCTTCCTGATCGGTCACCCGACCGATCAGGACCAGGCCAGTCCGATCAGGCCGAAGCCTGATCGGTCTGGGCGCTCTCAGATCGAACGTTGATCCGTTCGATCACATTAAATTTCAGTTGGTGGACCGATCCACCAACCTAATAACTTTGCGAAAACCCCTCTTCTCCCAAGCCCTAGCGCCGAAAACCCCCTCTCCTTCTTCCTTTACGTGTGTGACCTCCTCTCCATTTGTTGTGCGTAAGTTCTTCTTGTGCGAGAAACTTTGTGCGGGCGAGTTCCTGCGAAGGGCTTCTACGAGCTCTTCCCTATTTTCTGCAAGTTCTCTTCTCACTCAAGGTCTTGCGCTCATCTCTTGCGCCGAGAACTTTCTCCTACTCGAGCTCTTCTTCCAGACTTCAAGATCTTCTTCACTACACATCAATGGCACCTAAGTAAGCGTTTTTGTCAGCTTTCATTACGGATCAGTTCATAGACTATGTATTTGAGGCTAATCATGTTTTGGTGTTTTATTGTTGTGCCGTGACCTCATGTTTTGGTCGTGACCTTTCCTTGTCATGTCTTACTTTTGATCAATGTCTTACCTTATGTTTACTAATTGGGTCTTTGATTGCATCTTGTCTTTTGATCAAACCTTAATTTGTATCATGATTCGATTCACTTCTCTTGATCAAACCTGCTGTCTTGATCATTCCATCCTTTAGAAGATCATCCAAGGGAAAGGAACCCGTAGAGGGCAGCTCGAAGGGCAAAGCCCCTTCTTCATCTGCGCCCTCCCGAAGGCCTCAGCCTTCCTCCAGTTCTCACTTTCCCAATGCTGCCTGTGAGCAAGCTTTTCAGTCCAGGACCTTCAAGTTGCTGTCCTGTCGATCGATTGATGTTCTCTTTCTATCCGAGCACTGTCCCTCCATCATGGAGATAGTCACCTTTTACAACCTGGGTTTCCTTCTTTCCTTAGAGTGGACCATAAATTATGATCTTGTATCGGAGTTTTACAATAATCTTCAGCAGGGACCTCAAGGGGGTTTTGAGTTCACTACTCGGGTCGCCAAGAGGACCCTTGATTTCTCCTATGACATTCTAGCGGAGTATCTGGGCGGTCGACGATCGCCTAACCTGTATTCTATATATCCTGAGCTCCCTGACCCGCTGTTGGCTCCTTTTGCCGGCGTCACCCCCGACTCTATATATCAGCATTTCTTTAGACATCCCCGCCCAGCCGGGCTTGATGAGTTGGGTCCTGATTTTCCTACTTTTGTAGCACTTCGTCTCCTACCGATTACATCTTGTTCAAGATTATCACAAACTATATCCTGTCAATCACTTCCAAACCTTTAACTAGATCCGACCCTATCATTGCCTGATGCTCTATGGCATGCACCGCTACATGGACTTTGATATCATGGAGAGCATCTTTCAGTCCATCTTATCCTATCGAGAGCCGAGCCGCCGCACAGTCTATATGTCATTTGGTCATGTCATCACCGACTGGCTTATGTCAGTAGGTGTTGATGTCACCAAGGGCAAGACAGTGCCCATGGTCCGACAGGATTGCAGACTTGGCCGACGGGTATTTGCCAAGTCCGGCATCATTATCCGGGATCATGATTGGGCTTTGGTTTGGAAGGATGGGAGGGGTCTTGGCGAGCTACCTGGAGGAGGTCCACATTTTCAGGCACCAGCCGATGCTGCTGCACCTCAGGAGGCGCCTGCTGCTGCTGCTGATGATGACTACGACTATGAGCCCGAGTCGGACCTACGATGGCAGATTTCCGAGCTGGATCAGACGATCCAGCATGATCTTCACATACGAGAGCTCTATCGAGAGGAGATCCGTTCGGGGTTCCGATCTTTCGACCGCAGACTGACCACGGTGGAGTCTGATGTCTCCAGGATCCGTACACTGCAGCAGACGTGATATGATGAGTTACGCCAGCACACATTCCCTGGAGGTGCGCCCTCTGCCAGTACTGCACTGGGGCTTGTTGTTCCTGATGATGTGGACGACCCTATGCAGGCTGATCCCCTCGCTAATGATTGATATACTCTGCCTCTGTTTGTGAGTTGATGTTATCTGACTGTTTGGTTTATATGATTGTCGGGCTGCATGCCCCATGACTTGACTTTTATGGCCTTGTGCCACACATGCCTTGACTTTGATGCATTGATATGCATCTGGTTAGTTGTCTGATTTTTGATGCACTTGACTATGACTAGATTTTGCTTAATGATGCATCTGATATTTTTCATGTATTTCACATTTGCCTTGTCTTGTTTTGATTGTTGGCGTATATGTGTGTTCACATGATTACTATCTACATGTTTGCGTTGTTATGATTTTGCTTATGATGACATGTCCATATGATACATATGCTAGTTGTGTCATGTCTTATCTTTGTCATATGTGTTCATATGTTTATAAAAATAAATTAATTATACCTTTGTTGTTTTGGGATACCCCTAGGGTTGAGGAGGAGTATGGTTAGACTTAACAGCCTCTCTAGACCTTTTCGGTGTTCGACAAAGGGGGAGAGTGTGGTTGGTTAAGTTTAGGATGATCATGTTTGTAGGGGGAGGATTCTGATTCCCCTATGATTCTGAAATTTGAGAAAATTGATTGAGAATCCTAAACTTAAAATCGGATTGTCAAACAACAAAAAGGGGGAGATTGTTGATGCAGTCTGACCCTGATTGTTGTTTTGGTGTTGACATCGATTTTAGTTTAGGTTGATGATTACGATTATGATTAAGTCCTGATCGAGGATTAGGCATGGTATGGAAAATCCTAGCTTGGAGGGCTAGGTGTTGGAAAATCCTAACCTGGAAGGTTAGGTGTGAAAAATCCTAGCTTGGAGGGCTAGGTGTGAAAAAGTCCTAACTCGGAAGGTTGGGTGAAAAGTCCTAGGTTGGAGGGCTAGGTGAAAAGTCCCAACTGGAGGGTTAGGTGTGAAAAATCCTAGTTTGGAGGGCTAAGTGTGGAAAAGTCCTAACTCGGAAGGTTGGGTGAAAAGTCTTAGCTTGGAGGGCTAGGTGAAAAGTCCTAACTTGGAGGGTTAGGTGAAAAGTCCCAACTGGAGGGTTAGGTGAAAAATCCTGGCTTGGAGGGTCAGGTCCTAGCTTGGAGGGCTAGGTTGGATGAAACCCTAGCTTGGAGGGCTAGGTTTGAGTCCCTGGATCGGTCTGGTGACCGATCAGGGAAGTTGGCACGCTGATCTTTCGTGGATCGGTCGGGTGACCGATCCAGCAATGACTGATCTGTCTGGTGACCGATCAGGGAGCACACAGTGAGGTTGGGAACTTACTGTGCGGCTCCTGATCGGTCTGGCGACCGATCAGGGAGCAGGCAGTTGCCTCACTGCTTGGCTTCTGATCGGTCCAGTGACCGATCAGGGAGCAGGCAGTTCACTCACTGCCTTGCTCCTGATCGGTCTGGTGATCGATCAGGGAGCACTCAGTGAGTTGAGTTCCCCCATTGATCAGCTACTAAACGGTCTGGTGACCGATCCACAACCTAGGATCTGATTTCTACGATTACTGTTCACTCAGAAGTGGACCGATCAGACTTGAGCCTAATCAGACAGTGGCTATTCTGATCGGTCTGGTGACCGATCAGGCTTCACTCTGATCGGTCGGGTGACCAATCAGGCCTGTGTCGCCACGAAAGCTGGGAGTCCCAGCAAAGCGGTGGATCGGTCTGGTGACCTACCCACGAGTCCTGGATCGGTCCGGTGACCGATCACTTTAATTCAAAATGCACTGTTAGACGCTCTGATCGCGTCTGAACGTATTTGATTCTCTACGCTTAACATTTGATACACGATTTTCTGCTTGATATGCTATGCTAATACTCTGATTGAGCTGCATGTGACAGGGAAGGATTCAAACACTCAAGGAGAGTCAATGGAGGCCTTTCCTTGGAGCAGGTTTGTCCATTTGCCATCTCAAGTTGCAACGGCTGTAGCTGCAGACTGGAGCTTGGCTGAGGGAAGCTCAGAGAGTCCAGGGAGAGCTCAGTGGTAGCTGGCGTTGGCAGGTGAGCAGCTGGAGGCTGCAGTGAGATGGTGTCACCTGGCGTTCAGTGGAGAAACAAAAGGAGCGATGCGGAGAAGAGCAGAGTAGAGTTCTGGGAAGTGACTTCTGGCTTGAGTTCTTGCTGCGCGATTGTTTTCTCCACACTTTGCTTGTGCGATCTGTTGTCCCATCATCTTGAGCAAGCAACTGTAATCTGTGAAGCAACCATCTGCTACTTGAGCATTGGGAGGAAGAAACGAGAGGCTTGGTGAGTCCATCAGCGAGAAGACACGAAGAAGGAAGTTCTTGCGTGAGATCGTCGCTGGGTGGAGCTCGAGTGAAGCGCTGCTTGTGTTCTTGCCTGTCCTAAGTACTAAGTAAGATCTTTTTTGTGTTTCATTGTGCTTAAAACTTCATCCTTGTTGAAACGCTGTGGAGAGGTTACTCCACCGAGAAGGAGGTTGCTTTCTATCCGGATTTTCTGGGGCTTGATCTGCCGACGATCAAGGGATCGCCCACCTTAAGGGCACGCCAAGGAGTAGGGGCAAGTTATCCCCGAATCTTGTAAATCCTCTTGTTAGCGTTCTTCTATTTGCTCATAGTTTAGGGTTTAGTTTTCTGCAAATACTCTGTTATATTGTGCTTCCGCTGTGCTACTAACGATTGAAGTGCAGAAAATCGATAAGTGTTAAAGTCCAAGTGTTTGGCTATATTCACCCCCCCCCCCTCTCTCTAGCCATCCGAGTTCCAACAGGTCTCCCTTTCTTCTGATCTGCAGATAACCATCACCCCTTATCGTGGAGTCATCATAAACCATAATTATCGCAACAGTCCAAACTTAATGATAACATGGACCATTGCAAAGGTTATCCTGTAACTGACAATCGGGGGACGTGGCAAAGATCGTGGAGACTCATGAAACAGCCACCGCAAGTATAAAAGGTACTCTAACCCCTCCGGTAAAGGGGTTACGCTCTCTCTCTACTTCACGCATATCTTTCCTTTTGCTTTCTCTTCATCTCCTGAATCGAGACACTGACTTGAGCGTCGGAGTGGGCTCCACCGGACAACCTCCGACGTATTCCCCTAACGCTCGTGTTAATCTCGTAGGGTGTGAGTTCTTCCTCTAGTGTCAATGTCCACGTGGCTAAACCCTGATGACTGGTCGTCGATGCGATTTCTTCCGGAACAATTAGTATGTTTTATATTTGATTTTATTTTTAGTTATTATTTTATATTCGTCTGTACTAAAATTCTTGAGATATGATATACGATCATTGGATAAAAATCTTACTACTAAGAGAACTTTGCATCCAATTTGCAAAATAAGACTTAGCCACTAAATTCCTTCCAAATTGGATGAATAATGGAAAACAAGTTCAATAACGGATAATCTTTATTAGTTGATTTTCTCTAATTTTTTAATTGATTAGGTTTTTGATCTCATAAGCATATTCTTCCAGACTAAAGAAGGATAACCAATTGGTAAAAACAATCAATTGGACGCCTTTTATTGTTATTATCAATTTATCATCAAATATATATAATTGATATGTTATGAATATTCGTTCAGGGATCCTTCCACAATATTGATCCAGGCGCCTGGACCTGAATTCATTCCATATGTATTTTTTGGATTTATTAATTTATTATTTTAGTTTATATTATATATATTTAGGATTTAAAATTTTAAAATTTATGTATTGGGTCCTAATAAATTTAAGCTAATAAAATTTTCCTTCTAGGGTTCAAGCTTCACTCTTAGATTATAGTGTTTAAGATAAAAAATTTTAGAGGCTCACGGGATATATATGTATCTAAGATTTAAGATTTTTAGAATTTAAGGGTTGGATTATAGTAGTTTTAAGCTAATAAAATTTTTTATTTTGGGTTAAGTTTCCCTTTTAGATTATAATGTTTAAGATAAAAAATTTTATATACTCACCAGATATATTATAATATTAAAAAATTATTAATTAAAACAAATCCAAACCCCTAAATTTAATCCAAACTCTTGGACCATTGTTGGTGCGAAAAGTTGCACATGGCTTTATCCACAGCACAACCTCTCTCTCTCTCTCTATATATATATATATAGTAATTGTAGTAATATGTTGTGGACAATATGCTACACTATGACATAGTGATCCAGATGCTTAATTCATTTTCTTATTTTTTTTATAAATTAATATTTTCTTAAATCTTAAATCTTATATATCGGGTGAGCACCTAATTTTTTTTTAATTTGAACACTATAATCAAATTTTAAATCTAAAAGATAAAATTTAATTCGCTTAATTCCGAAGCTAAAAAAATAAACAAAACAAACAAAATATTGTTAGGCACCTGAAATACATACTCATGAGTATTTTTTTTTTTTAGTTTCAAATATTTTTTAGTTTAAATATTATAACTCAACTATTAAATTTTAAAAGTAAAATTTAATTGGGTTAGTATATAAAGACGTCTCATATTTTGAAAATATCATTGTTCCAACATAATGGTGGTAGTTTTGGCCAAAGATACTTTAACATATTCAAAATTACTATATAATTATAGTCATAATTATTTTAATATTGGTTAAAATTATTCAAATATTGATTAAAAATGCTCCAATTTAATCAAAATTAGTGAAATACAATTGGAATAATCTTAATTAAAACTACTACAATTAGAACAATCTTGATTAAAACTATTATAATTTAAGTAATTTTGACCAAAATTATTATAATATTGAGCAGTTTTGATAAAACTTATTTCAATATAAATTAACTAACCAAAATCACCAAGAGCAGCTTTGACCAAACTTGCTGCAATTTATTTTTTTAAAAATGGGGGTGGGTACCTTTTTAATATATTTTTCAAAATGAAAGTGTTCTTTTGATGATAATAATGTTAAATTCGACACTTTCGACCCGAATCAGAAAATTTTTCGAAAGTTATTTTGGGTTCCAGCCCTTTGGATGATCCAGGGTTAAGTACTTAAAACTCATGTCTAGGGGCTTAACCTGGAATGGCTGAGTTTGGAGGGCTTATATGAAAATTTCCCACTACCTTATAATCTTCTGTTCCCCATTTCCGCGAGCCCTAGCTCGTAGCAAACCCACACCTTCTTCCTCTTTGCATTCTCTACCCCAGCTAAACACGACACCCTTTCTCATTCTTCTGTTCCTGCCCCACGCCAGGCCGCCGATCGTTCCTCCTCAGGCGAGGGTGGCGCCAGGGTGTATCGGGTGTGGGGTGTCTGTTCCATCTTCGGCAGTCGCAAGACTTCACCTCTTCATGAGAATCCCCCACCTCCACTCGAGGACGACCCTGGGTTATCCTGCCTCGGGTCGATTGAAGCTAACCTCCAGCAAAGATATTTCAGGCTTGTCGCAAGCGGGGGCAGCAGATCGATGGTCATATCATCCAGCCAACGACCAAGCTCAATCTGGTCGAGTTTGCGCAGGTAAGGATGTTGGTGCAAAATGCATCAGTGATGAACAGTCATCCTCTAGGGTTTCGATGATTGACAATATACTAAAGTTAGTAACAATATATGTTAGATCATATATTAAGGGTGGCCAAAGTAATCATGGGTTAAACCAAAAGGACCTTATGTTTGGTAGGGTAAACCCAGGTTTGATCAGTTTGACATAGGGTTAGCCAAACAGAATCTGATGTTTGGCAAAAAAAAAATAGAACTCAGGATTGGTCAGTTTGACCAAGGGATTAAACCACACTGGATTTGAGGTGTGAGATTATATTTACCTGAAGATTGGAGGAAGTCTAGTCAAGATCATGATGACTAGCAAAGAAGTGATTGTGGTGAAAGAAACCCTAGTGAGTGAAGTTAGGTGAAGGAAACCATGGTGAGTGAAGCCGGGTCCTAGCAAAGGAAGCTAGGTGGAAGAAATCCTAGTGAGTGAAGCTAGGTGGACTAAGTCCTGGTGAGTGAAGCTGGGCACGAAGTCTTGGTCTGGGGTACTGAGCACTATGTCCTGGTCGGGGATCGGGCAACGGAGTCTTTGTCGAGCGAGAATGGCGGACAGAAGTAGAGATGGGTCAAGGTCGGACGCCTCAAGATCTGAGTTCTCGAACGTCGAGCAAAAGTCCAGCCGGAGATCCCAGTTGGCAAAAGCTTTAGCCGAGCGGGAATCGCGAACAGAAGTAGAGACGGGTCGAGGTCGGACGTCTCGAGATTCGGGTTCTCAGAGGCTAAGCGAAAGTCCAATCGGAGGTTCCAGTTGGCAATGATAACTTCTCCAGTGTGAAGTAGGTGAGGACACGTTCCCCGGGAAAAGGAGCAGTAGGCGTTGGTTCAACCTAGGGTTTCGCATGAAATCCAAAGCCAGAACCAACTAAGCTAAGGCTAAGATTATCTGTGTTTTTGTCTTATGTTTGTTGTCTTGCAGGTACCTGTTGGGGCAATCTATGGTCCAGAGTGATCATGTGTTTTGATGTTTGGGCAAAGGGTTTAAGATAGGTTTACTCTTGTAATTTGATATGTGTGATTAAGTTTGCAGGACTTAGTAAGTCACACATGGAGGACGCATCCGAGAGACGAGAGCTGAGGGAAGAGGAATCCAAGGGCAAGCCGGGAAGTGGACTTCAAGGAGGCACACGTGAAGGGTGGCATGGAGCCAAGCCGAGGGTTTGCGTGCACATCCGAGGGACGATAGCCGTTGAAAGAAGACTTCAAGGGGCAAGCCAAGGGAGTGGACTTGAAGGCATACATGAAGGAGGGTCTTCGGAGTGAGGGAGAGTGGATTTGTAAGCTGGGTATCCGACTGGGAATAAATCAGTTGACTGCCAGCAGAGGACTCAAACTCACCGAAACATCAATCAACTAGTCCAGGAACAGTCGACTGATCGGGTCGGGAAACTAGCAGTTAGACTAGCTGTTGGGTGGTTGTTTGGTTAGGACCAGTCGACTGCCCCAAGGGCAGTCGACTGGCAGCGCTAGTTCAGCCTTAGGCTCTATTTAAAGAGCTTTGTTTGGCTGAGACCTCTTGACGAATTTGGCTTTGGTTAAAGGCCAAATAGTAGTCTAAGAGCTCAGAAGTAAAGTTTGGTTTGTGGCGAGGTTTCTCCACCCACAAGGAGCTACACGAGCTAGCCAGAGGGCATCCGGGGAGTGATCCACCGAAGGATCGAGGGATCGTCCACCTTACGGACAGCCGTGGAGTAGGAGCATCATCTCCGAACCACGTAAAGGTTGGTGTTAGCATTGTTTTTAGTTTGTTTATTTGTTATTCTGCTTACGCTTGCTAACATTATAGGTAGAGAATCAAAGAAAAGCTATTCACCCCCCCTCTCTAGCATGACTGTCACAGTCCTAACAAGTGGTATCAGAGCGAAGTTGCTTATCTACGGACTAACCACCAGGAGAGCAAAGGTCCTAGAGGAAGATGGGCTCGGAAGGTCCACTAGGATGGGACACTAGGATTTCACCTCCATACGACCGAGATGACTTCAACTATTGGAGGAATTGCTTGGAGACATGGTTCCAAATGGATTGGGATCATTAGACCGCATTGGAAGTTCCATTTGAAACTCCAACGGACAAGAAGGGAAAGCGCCTCCGACCTCGGTATTGGACCAAGAGTCAAACGGAAGAAGCGGAGGTGGATAAGGAGGTAACTAGAATTGTATTGAATTTATTACCTTCACATATTGTGTCAAATGTAGGAGAGTACAAGAATGCATATGAGCTATGGAGGAAGATAATAGCTCTACATGAGAATTCGACACAAGAACAAGAAGAAGAAGAGCCCAAGGAAAAGGATCGATCGGAAGTTGAGTCAGATTCAACATCTGAAGAGACGGAGAGAGTTGAATCGTCTACATCTTCAAGTGAGGAAGAGATAGAAGAAGTCTCCACTTCAATGATTGAGAGGGAGGAGAGACCCACTTCAATGTCGGAGCAAGAAAAAGCTCCTACCTCCACCAAAGTAAGGACAAAATATCACATTATTTGCTTTAGGTGCAATGAAAAAGGACACTACAAGGACAAGTGTACGTTGGGTAAGAAAAAGGAGGTACACCCTAAACTCAATTCAAATAGTTTGAAAACTAACATGAGTAATAGGGATGGAGCAAAGAAGGATAAGAAGTATATAATTTGCTTCATGTGTGGTGAGCATGGATACTACCACACTAAGTGCCCAAAGAAAGGAGAAATCAAGAAGTTGGCGCACTTGAAGAAATTGGAAAAGAAAAAGAGCTAAAGTCAAGGAGGAGCTTCAAAGGTAAAAGAAAAGGTAATTCCTTGTTTAAAATTAAATCCAATTTTGAATTCTTATATGCTTGTTAAGAATAATCATGGATTTAGATATAATGATAGAAATAGGGGTAATATTGTAGATCAAAATCCTAGGAAAATCATGCATCATGATAAATCCAAGACCTTTGGATCTAAGAATCAAGGCATAAACCCCAAGAAGGGGAGACATATGCCTTGAAAGGTGGGTAGGTCTAAGAATGTCCAAGGAGGACATGTTGATTCTAGGTTTGATAACCTAGAAAGGGAAAATCAAGCATTGCGGAAAAAGATTGATAGGTTAGAGAAAATCCTAGACAGATTCACTATTGGATCTAAGCGTTTAGGTATGATGTTGGGTGGTCTAAAATCCAACAATGATCGATCGGGTCTAGGATACCGATCTAAGGTCTCCAATGCCAATGAAAAGAAATTCTGGAAAGGAGACCATTAGTGGACTCACGCCGAGTACATAGGCCTTGGACGTACTGACCCAGGAGGGGGGTCGGAAACCAAGTAACTAAATCCCACGTGTACGAGACTATTCTATTTTCCGCTGTATACTAACCCTGATAGAAAGACGTTTTCCGATGAAATTCTAGCAAATCGTTTAAGTCGATATTCACCCCCCCCCTCTATCGACCGGCACCGATCCTACAAGTGGTATCAGAGCCTGGAAGCTCTTCACCGGACTAACAGCCGAAGGAGCAAAGAAGCCAGGAATTAAGGGGAAGCAAGGGTGAATACAGGTATAACTTTTAAGTATGTTAATTTTTAAGTTCCATATTATTTGTTTTAAGTGCAAGGAGAGAGGACACTATAAAAACCAGTGTCCTACTCGTAAGATTCGTTCGTTACCACCGGCGGCAAAGGAGGTACCAGCGCAGGAGTCCAGAGGGACAAGAGTCACATCCGCTGCTTCAGATGCCAAAAGCTGGGACATTACAAGAACCATTGCCCAGACTGGAAAAAGGCTCGATCCACAACGTCGAAAAATGCGACTACGATAAAGGAGGTAACAAAAAAAAATTTCGCAATAATTTTCAATGTCCTAATAAATTAGATCTTCCTGCTAAATTAAATTATTTGCATAATGAGTTAAATTTATTACATGACAAATTACCAAATATTAACAATATTAAAATATCAAATATTAATTCTCTAATCCTTAAAATTAATGCTAGAATTTTTGAAATTAATAATCATGCTCTAATTTCTAATTTTTTTGATAATGATACTTTAAATATTTCTGATAATGCTAAGGATAATGATAATACCTTAGTTAGTAATATTACTGTTAATTCTGACAATTTTGAGAATAATAAAGAAATTATTGTTGATAATTCCAATATCTCTAAAATTAATGTTCAATCCAATTCTGAAGATAATATTGAGGATAATTGTCAACTCTTAGTTAATTCTACCGATTTTGAATATAATACTACAACTTTAATTAATAATCCTGAAAATTATTCTACCTATTATGAAGATAATGATATAATTTCTGAATATGATTCTGAAGATGAGGATAATGAATTGCGTCTGAATATAACTCTGAAGATGAATTTCTTAGAATTAAAGATACATTTAATAAAGTTTACTAAAATTCAAGCAGAAGTATTAGACAAACTTGAAAAGTTAAATAAAAATGAAATAGTAGATGATTCAGATATTTTTGAATTAATGAAAATGATGCAACTAGACCCAAAACTATTAACAATTTAAACTTTAATTAATTTTTTCAATCATAATTAATTTTTAATAATTTCAACCTTATTAATTTGTAATAATTTAAAATTTAATTAATTCATAATAATTTAAAATTTAATTAATTCGTAATAATTTAAACCTTAATTAATTCTTAATAATTTAACCTTTAATTAATTCTTAATAATTTAACCTTGATTAATTCTTAATAATTTGAACTTTAATTAATTCATAACAAACTTTAATTAATTTTTAACTAATTAAATCATAATAACTTAAATCTTAATTAATTCTTAAATTATGATTAATTTTTAATAACTTAAAACTTAATTAATCCTTGATAAATTAAATTTTAACTAACTCTTTACAACTTAAATCCTTAATTAAATTTTAACAACTTAAAATCTTCATTAATTCTTAAATCTTAATTAATTAACAATTCAATCTTTAACAAAATCCATGAACTAAATTTAAATTAATAAACTACAATTATGAAACTAATAAAATTATACCCAACTGAAACATCCAACTAAATAAAAATAAATATGTCAAAGTGGGTTGACATATTCGCAGGTTCACACGGTCAGTATCAAATCGAGAATTTGATACTTTATTACAAACTTAATTAAAATGTTTTGACCTGATTGACTCATGCATAAATGTCATGTCCATGCATTTGCTTTTCCTTCTTATATATTTGTTATGTCATTCATGTTTACGTTTTTGCATAATTTAGAATGGATAGATAGGAAAAAGATTGGTTGATACATGCCCAACCTAGTACCAGAATAGGGCGAAATGATAGTACGTTAGGGAACTAGCCGAAACTACCTCGCCACTTCCTAGACTAGTTAGACCAAAGTTTTTCAAAGGGTAAATTAAAAGTATTCTTTCTTTAAAAGGCTTTGTCTAAGGAAATGGTTGATAATCCAATAAGGCTACGACCAAAGAATGCCTCTGTGCCTCGCCAAGACCTGGAAGTCAATTATTGAAATATGCTTTTAAATTATAAATTGTTAAACTTGAATCTAACTCAAAGTCAAGCAATCTATAAATTAAATTGAGAAAAATTATTCAAGCATCTCACAAACACTATAAAGCAACCGTGATTGCTTGTATTCCAACACTTAGAATGGGTGAGATGTTAAGGAAATTAATTGACAAATATTTTTTCAAAATGTTTCAAAATCTTTAGGATATTTTCTTTAAAATCTATTTTCAAAATAATGTTTAAATATAATAATGTTTTTATGAATTTTATGCTTGATTGGGTGTTTATTTATAAATACATTTTCAAAAATTATATCTTTTCGAATGTTGTTTGACCTACACATAGACACAAACATTTTAGGTCAACACTAAAGTCCCTTAAGACACTTAGGAAAAGGTCTTTGTAGTTAACAAGTGTAGCTAAAAAGTGTCAGGTTTAGGAGGAGTCTGTATTTTTGCGGATTTTTTAAGAAAATTATTTTCAAAAATTTATATCATTTCAAAATGGTTTGTGCTTTAAAAATTATTATCATTTCAAAATGCATTTCGAAAAATATTTTTCAAAAACTTATTATGTCATTTCAAAATATTTTTCGATTATCGCAAAATTATTTCTTTGAAAATTATCATACTCTGTCCAAAAATATTTTTCAACAATTGTCTTAATTGCTCTGATGATTTGGGTAAATTCTAAAGATATATAGGAAGATTTCTTAATGATCTACAAAGAATTTCTAAAATTGTGTCAGATTTAGGGGGAGTCCAAGTCAAAAGAAATTAATCTATTATTCCTGATTATTTCAAAATATGTTTTAATTGAGTCAAACCCTAAGACTCAAAGGAAGATCAACTTGTAATCAACAAGCTTCCTAGGACTGTGTCAGGTTTAGGGGGAGTTTCAAATTAAAAGACTTATCAGTAATTTCAAAAATATTATATTTTAAAAACAAACTCACTATCTTTTTAAATACTTTTGAAAATATTATACTATCATTTTCTAAAACTTATTCCAAAAATCTTTTTGTCTTTTGAAATATCATTGAAAATAATATTTATTTGAGTTTGAAAAATTTTCCAGGACACTTAGGAAAATTTTCTTGTAGTTAACAAGATTTCCTAGGATTTTGTCAGACTGGAAAAGAAACCAAATCAAGAAAGTTATTATTTTTTTTGAACTAAAATATTCATTTATGGAAAATCCCTAAGACATATTAGAATTTTCTTGTGGCAATAAGATTCCGAGGATTGTGGCAGACTTAGGAAAGCTCATTTTTTAAAAAAATTATATATTGTTGGTACAATTTAAGTACTTAGTGTTTTTTTAATACTTTATAGAACAAGTACTTAATTTTTCTTTTAAAAAAAGAAAGAGTTTTAAAAATCATTTTTTAAAAAATATATATATTTTAAGTATTTTCAAAAAAAAGAGAGATTATCTTAAAAAAACGAAGAGAGACTTAAGTTAATTAAATTATTTTATTGTTGGTGCAAATTTTTTGTCGTTATTTACTTTTGATGTGTGACAAAGGGGGAGAGAGACTTAAGTTAGATTTTTTTCGATTTCTCCCAAGTGTTAAACGTAGAACCAGTAGACTTAATCTAACTTAAGATATTGTCAAACATCAAAAAGGGAGAGATTGTTGGTGCAAAATGCATCAGTGATCAACAGTTATCCTCTAAGATTTCGATGTTTAACAATATACTAAAGTTAGTAACAATATATGTTAGATCATATATTAAGGGTGGTCAAAGTGATAAAGGGTTAAACCAAATAGGACCTTATGTTTGGTAGGGTAAACCCAGGTTTGATCAGTTTGACATAGGGTTAACCAAACAAGATCTGATGTTTGACAGAAAAAATAGAACCCAGGGTTGGTCAGTTTGACCAAGGGATTAAACCACACCGGACTTGAGGTGCGAGATTATATTTACCTGAAGATTGGAGGAAGTCTAGTCAAGATCATGATGACTAGCAAAGGAGTGATTGTGGTGAAAGAAACCCTAGTGAGTGAAGCTAGGTGAAGAAAACCCTGGTGAGTGAAGCCAGGTCCTAGCAAGGGAAGCTACGTGGAAGAAATCCTAGTGAGTGAAGCTATGTGGACTAAGTTCTGGTGAGTGAAGCTGGGTACGAAGTCTTGGCCCCGGGAACTGAGCACTATGTCCTAGTCAGGGATCGGGCAACAGAGTCTTTGTCGAGCGAGAATGGCGGACAGAAGTAGAGACGGGTCAAGGTCGGACGTCTCGAGATCCGAGTTCTTGGAGGCCGAGCAAAAGTCCAGCCGGAGGTCTCGGTTGGCAAAAGCTTTAGTCGAGCGGGAAACGCGAACAGAAGTAGAGACGAGTCAAGGTCGGACGTCTCGAGATTTGGGTTCTCGGAGGCTGAGTGAAAGTCTTATCGGAGGTTCCGGTTGGCAATGATAACTTCTCCAGTGTGGAGTAGGTGATGACGCGTTCCCCGGGAAAGGGAACAGTAGGCGTCGGTTCGACCTAGGGTTTCGGGTGAAATCCAAAGTCAGAACCAACTAAGCTAAGGCTAAGATTATCTGTGTTTTTGTCTTGCTTTTTTGTCTTGCAAGTACCTGGAGTTGGAGGCAAGATAGGAGAGTTAATGCAAGAGAAAAGGAACCTGGGAAACAGCTCCTGGGCGCCTGACTTGAATCAGGCACCTAAGAGATGTTAGGCGCCCCAGTTAGGGGTTACCCATCCCAGGCGCCTGGGCCTGGCAAGCCGGGCGCCTATGGCTTCCCAGGAGCCAGGGAAGGTCCCAGGAACCTGGGAAGGCCTGACTTATCCCTGCTTCGATTTCGGTGCAACGGATGAGGTTTTAACCGACACGTGGCAGGCGCCCAAGACCTCATAGGCTCCCGTGAAGCTTCTATATAAAGGGGTTCGCCCCCCCCCTCATTCCAGGACATCAACTTTCACATTAATCTAAGCATTATCTACAACAAAAAAGCGCTCAAGTCGAAGCTCTGCGACCAAGGAGGCTCCAAGAAGAAGCGTGCGGCGCTTTGGACTTCCAGAGTTGGCCGAGTTTTTTGGTTTGCTTTTTATTTACAAGTTGTGTTTCAATTTACTTATTTTTTTATTGTAATTCGAACTATAAGATGGGTATTCTCCACCTCCAGAAATTTCGGAAAGGAGACCATTAGTGGACTCACGCCGAGTACATAGACCTTGGACGTACTGACCCAGGGCGGTCAGGAACCAAGTAAATAAATCCCGCGTGTACGAGTGTTTTGTCTTTCTTTTATTCTATTTTTCGCTATGTACTAACCCTGATAGAAAGTTATTTTCCGACGAAATTCTGGCTAATTGTTCGAGTCGATATTCACCCCCCCCCTCTATCGACCGGCACTGATCCTTCAAAGGATCGATGATAGGGTTCGTGGATATATGGTTTACTCCCAAAACTAATGACCGATTTCGGAATTCCACAGTGGTGATCACCTCTGCCGTCGGCCACTAGAATCGTCTCCTCGCTCAGGGATCGATGGGATTGGAAGTAGAGGTGGTGTGCCAACGAAACTGAGGTAGGGTTCTGATTTGGATTACAGTTTTGATGGGAGTTTTGCTGTGGATTGGATCTGTTTTAAATCTGGTCATGGGTTGTGTTTGGATTTTGGAATGAGCTGTGGTGGATTCGATCTATAGGCGATTGAGTTCTACTATTCTGTTGAGGTTTCCTTGGCGCGTTGCTAGCTTCAAATCGGCTGAGGTGGTAGTTAATCATTGATCTTTTCTGAGTAGCTGAGGAAGGATTGTCTCAAGGTGGGCTTTGTTAAATTAGGTCAAGATCTATGGTTTTGTATTTAGCTTTGTTGTCTTAATTTGTTGATGGATTAGCTGAGTGATACCTCTGTTTAGAGTTGAGTTAGTTTTGGTTTATGAAATTTTGTTCAGTAAATTGTTTGGTTAGGATCATGATCCGTTCGCTAGGGATGAATTTGTGATTAGGCTATGATTTGGTTTACCTTGATCCTGCCTTAGCTATTCCACTTGATACCCTGCTATGATCTTATTGGAATGTTAATTCTGATTCATATAGAAGCTGAACATGTTAATCCCGTGTCAGTTTCTATTTTGTTTGATGCTTTTACTGTCACGCCCCCAGAGGCTCATGCTTGCTCTAAAATCGGGCAACATCTCCCCTGTATGGCGGACAAGTTGGGACAAATCTACATCACATCTCAACATAAAAGATGGCTCAGCAATCATAACTGTAAAATAAATGCACAACCATGCAGTTTATATCAATAAGAATGATAAACATAAAATAAACTTAAACATCGCAAACCGTTAATGTCTTTTAACCAAAATAAAACTAACAGAAAGTCTGAATACAAAAGAAACTCCAACATAAGTCTAAATCGAGCATAACAGCTCAATAAGAGATACACGGAAATCTCCCAAGACGATACTAGATGAAGAAAATAAATACCAGACTAAGAGATAAAAGCAGGAAGAAAATAGACACTAAACTAAATCTCCAAATTGACTCAATATTGTGGGACTGGCAACTAGATCCTCTCCTGGCTCCAGGTAATGCATCTACCTACTACCTGAAACAAATATAGGTGGTAAGGGTGATGAGTCTGGGCGGACTCTGCGGGTATATGAGTAGAAAAATGCATAGCATCAAAAGATATATGAATCAATAGATACAACGGTGTACAGTCTCTAGGAAACAGAGGACATCTAAACATGTATAAAACAACGTGATAACATACGAGATAGCATAGTATCAAACATACATGCATATCAACTAAATGCAGTAATCATAGCTCATATAAATGCAACAAACACAAGAAAATGCATAAATGCAATAGATGCATATGATGCAATAATATGTATCACCCCTGACTCCAGTCAAGCCGCCAACACATCACATCTGTGTGGCCGAGTGGGTAGGGTTGTGACAACTGTACGCACTCCAATGAATACCACTGATATATGTGGTTGAGTGGACAGGATGTTGGGGAGCCAACTGCTCCAAAAACCCCGTGAATAAAGGGGGAGCCACCAACAACTCTGATATCCCTCGGAAACAACGGTGAGGGTGTCATTGCTTGCCTACAACTCTAACATCCACTGTACATGAGTGGTCGAGTGTGGCGTAACAGGATAATTGTTCCGACTCTAGCAACTACCACAACGAGTGGTTGAGTGGCGAAGCAACCAAATGACTGACGACGGCTTAACCATATGGAAACCCAAGAGTCGTCAGTATGAAACTGTGCAGGTATGGTGCATGATACCAAAATGCACAAACAACCGAATAACAACGATGAAACGATATAAGCAACAAATATCGGAAACCAACTAGAAACAAACTAATATGCAACTAAACTACTAGGTAGGGTGTCTCTAATGTCAACCATCCTAGTGGTGTTTAATGAACATCTAAGTACTCGCGTACGAGCGGTACTTTACAGAATAGAAAATCAATGATGAGACTGTACGGATATAAAATACGATTAACTCGAAGATCAACCGAAGAAAGTATCAATGGACGATTAAAATATACAATAGCAAAGAATAAGGTCAAGTAGACCTACTCAGACATCAAAAAAAGTCATGCATTTAAGATAAAGGAACTACAAGAATACAAAGGAGAAGTACCCGCCTTAATTATAGAAGTCTGAAAGTGCGAAGAGAATCTCCCATGATCAACCGTGCGAGTCCAAAGTCAAGGTCCTGTGTCAAGGACTAAATTTAGCTATTTATACAATCAACCATAAGCTAAACTATATACTAAATTATATTAAGATTCAACCCTAATTATCACATTTGTTTAAAATAATTCCCATCTTGCTAGAATAGGTATCCAAATAGTGTGATCCAAGTCAGGTTTTACCCAAGCCTGACCCAAGTGATCACCTCTCCTCTGAAAATCGATAGCTCACGACACCCTCACAAGATCACAAGATCAACATCACCAATCCCAATTCCCTACCATGCCTAGGTCTGATCAGAATATCAACTACTCTAAATCCTAACCAAGGAGAAATTCCCAAATAGAATATACTATCACAAGCTCAAAGCATTAAACTTCAAGTCCAACCCCTAAAATAGAACTCATACAAACACCACCAGGAGCTCACGATAGGGTGCCTCATAGGAACAAAAGACTATTCTACAAAAATCCATGCCACATAGACTTAACTCCAAGATCTATAATGAAATCTGGAAACACCAAACCGCTCATACCGAAGTCAAACTTCCAACCCAATCTCAACAACAACAACAACAACAGGACTATCTAACTACAACATGTTTAGAGCTCCAACCACACTGATCTAGCTCGTAATATCATAGCATCGTCTAGAACAAAGATCCAAGACACAAAACCAAATCCGAAATAGAAACTTCAAAACCACAATTGCCATCACAACCTTAATTCGATCTGAGGAGGAACACCAGTTCACATGTATTGATCTACATAAACCAAACTAGCTTCTATTTTTGCCACAAATAGGTCAAGGAAACCACTACAACACCAGAGAATAATCCATCTATAATAGCATTGCTATCAATAAATAGAAATCTAAACAGAACTTGTTCATCCTTCTGATCCACTCAAAGTATCGTTAAATTATCTTAGATTGTACAATACCAAACGATCCTTACAATCGATCAAACATCAACACCTAATCCTTACCTCGTTTCGGTCGGAGAACAAGGCAGCGCTTCCTTAACTCACGGCAGTGGCGTCGGGTCTCACGCAAGGGCAGCAGCGCAATCGACACACGAGGAGCAATTGTGGCTGGCTTGCTTGCGCAGGGTCGGCAGCGCGATCAGGTTGGCGCCGGAACAAGCGAAGGAGAAAAGGAAGAAGAAGGAGAAGACAAGGAGGAGGAAGTCTCAACAGTGAGTTCGGCTCGCTCGGGAACTACTGCGGCGTCGTCGGGCGAAACCGAGAGGCATGTGACTACGTCCGGGGCGAAAACGGGAGAAGAGTGATTTCGGGAGAAGTTTTTAGGGTTTTTAATATTTTTGGCTTTTTACAAAAAGGCCCTCCATGTTTATTTATCCCAACCAAGCCCTACTTTTGGATTGTTATGCGTTTTTAACCCTCCAACTTTTGGTATTTAACATTTACTGCTAGGTGGAGGCTTTGAGTCAGAAATTCAGTTCTTGTGTTATGGTTTGGAACTAGTTTTGTTAACTTAGTGTTGGGATCGTGTGGGGTTTGTCAAATGATACTTTGGATGGTTAGGTGAGGTTAGGTTTAATTTGAGATTAAACCTAATAACCTAAACTTGTTGAAGTTGAAATTTGAAATAAATCTAAATCTTAAATACGCGGGGTAATTAGGAATTCTTCATTTAATTAGAGGTAATTAAATGGAAAGAGAATGATTAGGTTAACCCTAATATGGATTAGGGATTTATTGGCTATTTACCATTTTATATGATAGCTATTTAAATATGTCGTTTGATACAAGGACTTGATTTGGATTTATTATGGAGGTTTATTGGCGATGGTTCTCTTCTCATTTGATACAGACTTCTTCTATTTGGAAGCAGGTACTTCTTGCTTGTATCTGTAGTTCCACATTATTTTTATGCATGACTATTTATTTATGTGCAGTAGGTTTCATTTACCTTAATTCTGCTACCGTTTGTTATCCTGCTTGATACTTATGCTTGATTTTGGTTATGATCTAGATTTCCTTCTATACAATCTCGTTTATTGTTATCTGATTCGGTATGGCATCGGTACGAGCATGAGTATGTAGATATAGGATAGCATGTCACTGAATGGTTGTATTGATTGATTCTAGTTATACTTGCATGTGTATTTAGATATACGATGATTGGGTTATGATACATGTTTACTACCTATGCATGTCATGTTGAGTTATGTGTTGATGACCTGGTAGGGGTTGCATGTATTAGAGTCATGAACCATCCCTACATTGTTGCATGTCGGCGATCAGCGACTCCCTTGTAGTTGAGCCTATCATCTTCCGGGGCATGATATGCACACACGACCACTCATGGGTTAATGGATACTATTGGGTATATGCATTTGCTCTATTCTGCTCCATTCGACCGCTTATGGGTAGTGGTTTCGGAGCGTGGTAACAGACAGGGATCCCTTCTCTTCCCATAGACCAGAGAAGATGAGAGAAATATCTCCCCTATATATATATATATATATATGGGGCAGAACGAGAGCTCCACCAGCATCCTGTCCACTCGGTTATTTAAGAGAAGTGATGGTTGAGTGCGGACAGTGTCACAACTCTACCCACTCAGCCAACGCATATGACATGCCTCGGTGGTTGGACTGGTGTTAGTGGTAACCATGTCATTGCATCATGTGCATATGATGCATTTGTGCATTTGATTGTTCTTGCTGTATTTATTTGCTACACTTGGTTGACATGCACATACAGATATATATTATATGTGTGGTTTGATGACCCTGCACTTGTTCGTATGATACGAGCCTTTATGATCTGGATAGGCTGATTTTTTGTATGTACAGTCATTTTTTACTTTCAGTTGTGTATATTCTGATATACCTGTTGAAACTGTATCATGTTATTTCTGTATAGCTTATTCAACTATTTATTCAGTCATGCATATCTTTCTCTATACCTGCAAAGTCCACTTGGACTCACCACCCATCACAATATTTTTGTTTTCAGGTTAATAGGTCGCTAGAGGAGCCCAGTTGCCAATCCTGGGCCCCACAACTCCATTTTATGGGTGCTTCCGCGTGTTCCGCTTTCTTTTTATAGCATGTTCTATACTTTGTATTATTTTTATATTGTGGACTTGTATTTGTGATTTATTCATGTGATATTGTATTTTTGAGTCCTCTGTTGGACTTTGTGTTGTGGTTTTTGCTACGTGCCTGTCCTGGGGCAGCTCAGGTGAGTTTTATAGATTTTATAGCCGTGGAGACATTGTTTTCTATATGCTATATGTTGATTTGAAGTCAGAGGTCATTTATAATGCGTGTGTGTATGTGTAAATTATCTGTCAGACAGGGGAGATGTTATCCGATTTTATATTGGATTAGCGGCTCCGTTGATCTCGAGACGTGATAAATAAAATTGAATATTTTTTATTTTTGTCCTATTTTAAAAATATGGGACGCCTTTTATTTTCATTTTTTTCAAAATGGAATGTTCTTTTTAATGCAACTAAAAACTAAGGGACGCTTTTTTAATGTTTCATCAGTCGAAAATTAAAATAGTATGATTTAGTATCATCATCGTAGAAGGAGCACCTCATTTAAAAAAATAATAATAATAAAATTAAAAGAGGACCCTATATTATGAAAATACCCTTGTCCAATTGTTGTAGCAACTTTGACCATAACTTCTTCCATTAGAACTTTGGTCAAAGTTTGTCTAACTAACATGAAGCAACTTTGAACGAAGCTACACAAATATTAAACATTTGGAATATTGGTCAACTACTCTACATTGTGCAAGTTTAATTTTGATTAAACTCCACATTGTAGCACTTTTTTTTGACAATCTTGATCAAAATTACTTTAATCGTATTTCAACAATATATCTTTAAATCTAGACATCAATTTTCATTCAAATATTCTCTTTGTTTTGTAAATGTTTTCATTTTCTTATTTAGTATGTAGATTTACTGCTTTTATTTTATTTTTAAAACAATAATCATTAATTTCTATATCAATCACATATTCACATGATCACATCAATCCGTAATACAAATGCATATATACAACAAACATGAAATTGTCTGAATCAATCCATCAATCAATCAGTAGGGCCGGGCTCCGATGTAGTTTCCCGGCGGGTAGTACTCGCAGACGATGAAGGTGTCCCCGTTCCGACAAATAATCTTGGCGCAGCCCATCGACTCCGTCGTCCGCCACACCATCTGCGTGTAGTGCGTGCAGTCGGCGCCCACGTCGCACGAGTTGGTGTCGTAGTGGTACCTCGACCGCTCGTCCGACCACTTCGCCACCGCGTTGGGGATCGCCCACCGCCGCCCCTGCCCCCAGAAGATGTTCTCCCCGTAGGCGTACCCCGGCGAATGCACCAGCGCGCAGTCGCCGCGACGCTGCGCCGCGTACGCCTTCGCGAACTTCGCCAGGGTCGTGTTCCACGTCAGAGGAGGCACCCCCACCGCCTGCCGCGGCCCGTTGTGCGCCGCCAGGAATTGGGCCACCGCCGGACTCACCATGCCGGCGTTGGCGAAGGAGGCGACGACGTTGATGAAGGAGACGGCGAAGAAGGCTTTGAGCAACGAAGAAGAAGCCGCCATTATTATTTTCCTCTTTGGCAATTAACTTGAGGTTGGCCTCTGTTGTGTGCGTGCGTATATATATTCTATCCGATAAATTTGAGGTTAATTTCTTGACAAACAAATCTTGATCTGATTTCTGAATCGGAATGTTTTATTATTATTTCATGAGATGCATGTTTTATAATTGAAGCAATACAGCTGAATGATTGGCTACATGACAGAGAATTGCTTACAGAAGAAGAAAATCATTTGAAAACTATGGAGAAGAAGCTTATCCGCTGAGATTGAATTCAATGGATCCGCGGATTTGAAGGATTGTGAATTGAGGAAAATCGCCAGGTTCATCTTTGAGTAATAGCAACAGCTTCAGCATCACTTCATCTGCAGGTGTACTCATAATTGCTTAATGCGGGAAGTAATCGCCGCCGCAAGGTTGGTTTCGATTTAGCTTCCATCTGTACGTACGTGATCAGTTTGGAAGAAAGACCCTGCGGGATAGCTGATAGTCAGTGGTTTAGCCAGGATTATCGATCAGAAGGGACGATTTTTGACTAAGAAAAATAATTTTCGAAAATTTCAAATTTTAGTATAAATTGATCAACATCAAAACTTAGTCACGAGATATCAAATATACACAGGACTTAACTTAACTCAATTGATCGACACCAAAACTATCTGGGTACTTACATAATTTTAGTTCCATAATTGGATCAAATCAATTTCAAATCGATTTTGATTTATACCAATATAATCCTTAGATACAAAGCATCAAATATACACAGGGTATAACTTAATTCGGTTGATCAACATCAAAACTATCCGGGATACTTACATAAACTTGGTTCAACCATAATTTGACCAAATCAACTTCAAATCAATCACGAATTAAACCAATGTAATCCTTATCTCCGCACCTATCTGTTAGATTTATTTCGAATCCGATCCCATTTTAATTTAGCATTTTCACTTCATGTTCTTATAAATTAGTTCATTCATTTATTATCATATATTTTATTTTTAAAATTCAATATTTATCATTCTAAATCAAGATATTTCTTTATAAAATTATACTAATAGATTGTTTAGGTCTTGAGCTGTCCAAATATATAATCAATTTCAATTTTTGGACGATGAACGATGATAAATTAATCCGTTAAAGTGCCAGTGAATATATATATATATATATATATATATATATATATATAAGTGTCAGGAGGTACGACCACACCCCCTACTACTAAGGTGGCTAAGCCACTACTGATGGTTAGTATGTAAGTATTATCATCATGAGATCTGGGGGTCAAAATCTGACAAATTCAGTGTGCCCGCCCTCCCCACTCACTAGCCACAGCATCTGGGCTAATAGCTCTCGTGATTTACCTCCTCTATGTTGGCTCTAGAATGGGTTAGCGGGGGCACTGGAACAAGCGAATCGTCTTTTGCCACTGTGATAAGTTTGGAAGAAAAATTATTTTAATGGTTATACGAAAGTGAAAAGATAATTTTAAAAAAAACATTTTAATAGGTCATAAAGAAATTTTAAAATAATATTATTGGAGAAAAAGTGATAATACTCATGCAGTTCAATTAGCCCCTATTAAATACAAATAGATAAACCATGAAGAACAGGAGAGAGAATATTTGATATAAAATGTCTTTGAGTAAGGTTTCATGCTAAATACCTATGACTTTTATTGTTCCACCTATAACAGATGTTAAGTTTATTTGCACCTACGCACACATTTAAAACACACATGAGATCCATAATATTGTCTAACTTAAATATTGCTGAAACATTGAAACCTTACTCAAACACAAACTTATGGCATAATAGCACCAACAATCTTTTCTCTTTGTTGTTTGACAATTAATTTAAACTAGGTCTTCATGCAAACAATTATAAGGCAATATAAGCATAAACAAGAGTAAGTAACACTTAATAATGTTGGTGCCAATGGTGTTTCCTAACCGTTTTATTTCCCACTTTCCATATATGATATATAAAGTTGAAACCCTCCACTTCATATAATTATTGATGATTTCTATTAAATACGGCAAATTAAAAACTCGGTCTAAATTTTTTTTTGAGAAATCTTTTGAAGATTTTAAAGTTCCGATCCTTTGGACGAAGTTAAAAAGGGGTAAGGTTGAATCCCTAAACTTCAGAGGGTTATAGTGTAGATAGAAAATCCTAAACCAAGGGAATATGTGGAATAATTTAATTTTGAAAGGTGTAAAAGATTTAAAGCCAAACTGGAAGAGCGGCTAGGAGTAAGAATCTAAAATTAGGGGGAGAAGGTAATAATTCGAAGGGCAAGGGTTTAAATGCAAAAGTGCACCCCTTAAAAATTCACTTTTCCTTCTTCATTCCCCGATCGAAGCCAAAGCCACCGCTACTCCTCTTCATCTTTCCTCTTCTTCCTACGTGAGCTCATGTCTCCTTGTGCGCAGCAAATATGTAAGTGTGGATCTTGCTCTTCTTCTGCCTATCTCATTCGTGTGATTGCTGGATCTACTACCGGTGATTTGGGCGTTGTCGTCGCCAATAGGGCCATTGACGACACCTCGCCGTCGGTGCTCCATCAGAGGGGGGATGTGCCCTTTGCATGTTGGTGGTGAATCGGGGAGGACGGCTGGGTAAGAGGTGTCTCACCTAGAGTTGTTGGCTTGCCAGATCCAAGCAGGACAGTGTCGGTACACCATTGGTAAGCTTCGTTATAGTTGAGATGTTGTTGAATTACTACTCGTTCTATTCGGATTTGGCATTCTTGATACACAATCTGTTCGAGATTTGCTTCCGTGATATAGGTTTCTTAGAGTGTGAGGACTATCTGAATTGGATTTGTATTGAAATTGATTTTCCTTTAGGTGGTAGATATTTCCATGAGCTCCTTGTGTGGGAAGGAGATCAGTGATGCTCCTTTGATGATGGTGGAGGTTTTCACTATAGTTGAATAGGTTTCGATTCTGTTTTGCATTGGTTCTTGGTTGGAATTCGATCTGCTTTGGGATTGGTCTATGTGTGACTATATTTTAGTAATTAGAAGATCTGTAGATTGGTTCTGTTGGAAGATCTGTAGATTGGTTCTGTTTTTGTATGGTTCTGATTTGTGTGAGTTGCAATTTATGGAATTTGTCCCTATTTAGCCTAAGCTTTGGATTGAGATGTTGATTTTAGAATAGTTTCGTGGGGATTAATATGTTTGAAATCTAGTTTTTGGTTCTGTTGATGCTTTTGCATTTGTGATATTAAGCCATGAGCTAGCTTTCAGGTTGGGTGTTAGTCTATGAATTTTGGTATTGATAACAATGCGAATTGGTGACGAATATTGAAGGTTGATGTGATTTTGGATGAGGTTACTGATGGGTTTGGTTGGATCTATAAAGGTAAGCTTGTATTGTTTTTTTTTCATGATTTGGATTGAGTTATGGATGTTGGAGTATGCAATTCTGGTTTAATGTAGTGGAGATTGTGTATGATACAATTGGAATGAATAATTGTGTGTGATACAATTGCTTGATTAGTGAAGATTAGTGAATAATAGATCTTTTATTAGTCTACTAAGATCCATAATGGTTTTGACCATTATATTATTGGTTTATGGGGTTATTATTGTAGTGGATGAATTTTTAGATTAATCCTTTGAATCCATCTCGGTCTACAAACCTTATCTTAGATTAGTTTAGGATTAAACCTAATCTTACTATTAGGGATTAAGATTGGATCTTGGAGTAATTTGATCATGGATCAGGTTTGGGTTTAACTCCATGGGATTAAACCTAATTATGATAGTTAGGTTAATCCTAATACGACTTGGTATTTAGTTTGGTTAGTATCAGTTGTTATGATAGCTAAAATTATGACCTTTAATATAGGGCACTGATTGTTGCTGATTATTGGATGGGAATTTCTCTATTGATACGAGCATCTTCATTGGAGGTGGGTACTTCTTGTTTGTCTTTTTAGTTCCACTTTATCTTTATGCATGGTCTGCTTATGTTTGTTGCAATAGGTTTTATTACCTAATATTTGCTACCATTGTTATCCTGCTTGATACTTATTGCTTGATCTTTAATATGATCTAATTCCTGTCTATACAGTCTTGTTATTTGACATCTAATTCTATAAAGTATGTATGTGAGCATGTGTACGTAGATATAGTAGCATGTCACTTTATATCTGCATAGATTGATTCTAAAAATAATGAACCAGGCAGCAGACAAATTGAACCTGGGGTGACCGGCCCGGCCCCACGGAAGTTTCCTACCGGTCACCAGGATAAATCGGGAAGCGCTCGCGGTGGGCAGTCTAGAAGCCCAGCGTCCCAGGGTTCGCGCCTCATTTGGAGGGAAAATTCCTGCAAAATGCGCCGTAGTTGGGGATCGAACCGTGGATGCCTGGGATAACTACTAGCGACCCTACCGCTGCACCATAGCCCCGCGGATGCATAGATTAATTCTAGTTATACTTGCATGTGGACCTAGATGTATGATAGTTAGATTATTATACCTATGTTCGACCTGTGCATGTTAGGTTGAGTAATATATGATGACCTGGTGGGTGTTGCATGTGTCAGAGTTATGCACCTGTTAGTAGGAACCCTAGAGCCAATTATGTGATGATTGACTAGAGACTTTTTATATCATATTCTATCATTAATAAAGGCATGTTTGGTTATTATACTTATTTTATACTTGTGTTAAATAACTAAGTATAATAATGTCCTTGGGTAGTAGGTTCTTATCTACATCATATCGATTGGTTGAATCGATAGTGAGATAATGTAGAGAACACTACACTAAACCATTCCTAGTCAAGCATTAATATTCAAGGACAATATTAATGCATGGAGACTAGCATGTAGGTCAATAGATGACTTGAGCTCACAAGTCATGGATACGTGATATCTAGTTGACACATGGGTATACATTAGAGCATGTGTACTGAATTGACCCGCTATGAGAAAGTTTCATAAATTGTCATATGAGTGTCATAAACTTTCTCATGTGACTATTAGTATAATAGTCCTTAGACCTAAAGCCACTACGGTTCCCTACATAAGGAGTTATATACTTTGGTATCGTCAAATGTCACCCGTAATAAGGTGGACTATAAAGGCGATCATTGGGTATATAATGAATTATGCAGAGGGATGTGAGTAATGTAGATGTGATCTATCCCTCCCATATGACGGGAGTGATATCTGTGTGCCCCTTGATCCAGTAAGACTGCTAAAACGCATGGTCATGCTCAAATGAGTCAATATGAAATATTGAGCTCATTTGTTTGAGTGAGTCTACTTAGGGATCAAGAAATACAAAGATTGTTCAAGGATGACACAGTCTATGCCTCATTGGTTAATCTAGATATCGAGGATTGAAGGACAAGGTCATACATTATCATAGCCATGGAGGTTAAGTCGGATCTCAACTTTTCTTGTTACTTGGGTAGCAATGATGCATTGCTAGATGTTGTTCATTGCTTATTTGTCTAAAGCGGTTTAGGCACATTACCAACGTTACGAGAACCTATTGGGAAGGACACAATGCTTCGGAGATTAATTAATCTTAGTTTGACTAAGATTTTATCCGAATTGGATTGATTGAGTTAGACTCAAGTGAATCCAATTGGATTATGGGATTGAGGTCTAATTTGAGTTAGACTCATTTAGATTAGACTCAACCACATTTGGATGAGATATTAATTAATTAAAATGTTTAATAAATTAATAATAGAGGAGGATGAAAATATTATCATTATTGAATGGAGAGAAGTTGAAGAACCACATGAGAAGATGTGCTCTTTATTGGCTTTAATGAAGGGAAGTTAAAGGGACAAAAACTCTTCATATTCATGGGATGAGTATAAAAGTGTTTTCTTGTCATTTGGATGAAGTTAAGTCATCTTTCCTTCCTCTCTTCCTCCTCTTCTCCCTCTTGGCCAAAACCCTTTCTTTGGGGTTCTTGGTGGTTTTGTGAACTACCTCAAGTTGCTCGCACAACTAAGGTAGTTCTTCTCCGAAGTTGAGAGATCATGTTCGTGTGGATACGCATAGAGGCACAGACACTTAAACGTGCAAGAGATCCGGTATAGCATGGACGAGCGGGATAAATGCAAGGGCATGCTTCAAAGGTATACACATAGATAGCTCTATTAGCAAGATGAATTTCGTACGAGTTTTTCTTTCGCATGAATCACTCGAGGGATCTTGTTTTCGCTGCGTTTTTGTGTTTATATCGCCAGGAGATCCCTACAGCACCATCCCTACATTGTTGCATGCTGGTGATCATCGGCTCCCTTGTGGTCTAAGCCCGTCGTCCATTACATGATCTGCACACACAACCACTCATGGGTTAGTGGATTCCATTAGGTGTGTGTAGTTATTCTATACTGCTCTGATTGGCCGCTTATGGGTAATGGTTTTGGAGCGTGGTAGCAGGCAAGGATCCCTCCTCTTCCCGTGATCTGAATAGATGAGAGAGATATTTCCCCCATTTTGACATGGGGCAAAGTGTTTACTCCACCAACATCTTATCCACTCGGTCACTCATGAGGAGGGATGGCAGAATGCGTAAAATGTCACAGCCCTATCAACTCGGCTGACACATATGACATCTCTTGGTGGCTTGACTGGTGTTAGTGGTGACCATCTCATTGTTGGAAATGGATGGCTAGAGAGGGGGGGTGAATATAGTCAATCACTAAAATTTGCTCTCTTAAGTTTTCTGCGTGATCAGGTTAGTAGCAGCAGACGCAAACAGCACAAACAGAACAATACAAAGAAAGAAAGCAAACCAAATCGCTAAGACGGAGATGTACAAGGTTCGGGGATAACTTGCCCCTACTCCTTGGCGTGCCCGTGAGGTGGGCGATCCCTTGATCGTCGGCAGATCAAGCCCCGGTGAACCCGGATAAGATAGAGCCTTCTTCTCGGTGGAGAAACCTCTCCACAGATCTCACGGATGATGGAACTTGAGTACAGGAGATCACACAAGAAGGAACACTCACAAAGCTCTCACAGGAATGCAACAAGATCGCTCAAGCACAAAGCAACAGAGAGCACGAACACAGCCCAGCCAAACTTCCCAAGTTTCTGTCTTGTTCGCCCCGCTCCTCTGCTTCCAGCTTCGTCACTTAAGCTCCCTCTCACCATCGCAAGATTCATCAGCATCCACTGAGCCAGCCTGAACCCACTGACCTCCCTGAGCACTCAGTCCACTGAAGACCTCCTCTCCAACTGAGTCTCCGTCAGTCACCAGCTGCTCCAGTTGCCGTTGAAACCTGAGAAGGAGAAACAAACAAACCTGCTCCAAGAAAAGCCTCCCATTGACCCTCCTTGAGTGTTTGAATCACCTGCTATCACCTGCACACTCCAACAGAGGCTTAGCAATGTATATCAACAAGAATCGGCAATGTATCAGAGAATCGGCAGTGAAAACAGACGCGATCAGAGCTTCTGACAGCGTATTTGAATTAAAATTCTGCGCCTGATCGATCACCAGACCGATCAGGAAGGACCCTGATCGGTCACCAGACCGATCCAGAAGTCTTCTGCACACTCCTGATTGGTCCCCAGACCAATCAGGCTCCTGCCTGATCGGTCACCAGACCAATCAGGCTCCAGCCTGATCAGTCACCAGACCAATCAGGCTGCTTCCAGACCGATCAGGAGTCATCCTGATCGGTGATAGTGAGAACCTTGCGACAAATGATCGTTCACTAGACCGATCTGAGCAGTATCCCTGATCGGTCACCAGACCGATCAGGAGCAGATCAGCAGGGGAACTCAACTCACTGTTCGCTCCCTGATCGGTCACCAGACCGATCAGGAGCTGTGCAGTGAGTGAAACGCACACTCCCTGATCGGTCACCAGACCGATCAGACATCGCTGGATCGGTCACCAGACCGATCCACGAAGGAGCAGCGTGCCAACTCCCTGATCGGTCACCAGACCGATCCAGGGACGCAAACCTAGCCTTCCAAGCTAGGATTTCATTCACCTTAGCCCTCCAAGCTAAGGATTTTTCAATCTAACTCTCCAAGTTGGGAATTTGCACCTAACCTTCCAAGTTAGGACTTTTCACCTAGCCCTCCAAGCTAGGACTTTTCACCTAGCCCTCCAAGCTAGGACTTTTCACCTAGCCCTCCAAGCTAGGACTTTTCACCCAACCCCTCCGAGTTAGATCTTCATCCAACCTAGCCCTCCAAGCTAGGCACCTGACCCTCCAAGCCAGGACTTTTTTACCTAACTCTCCAAGATGGGACTTTTCACCTAACCCTCCAAGTTAGGACTTTTCACCTAGCCCTCCAAGCTAGGACTTTTCACCTAGCCCTCCAAGCTAGGACTTTTCACCCACCTCTTCCGAATTAGGACTTTTCAACACCTGGCTTCACTCATCAGGACCCGGCTTCACTCACCGGGATTTTCAACACCTGGCTTCACTCACCAGGACCCGGCTTCACTCACCGGGATTTCAATCACCTGGCTTCACTCACCAGGACTCGGCTTCACTCACCGGGATTTCCAACACCTGGCTTCACTCACCAGGACCCGGTTTCACTCACCGAGATTTCAATCACCTGGCTTCACTCACCAGGACCCGACTTCACTCACCGGGATTTCAATCACCTGGCTTCACTCACCAGGATTTCTGCCCAGTCCCCGACCAGGACTTTAACCCAAATTCGCTCAACCAAACTTAAATCATTGTCAAACACCAAAACAACAACCAGGCCAAACTGCATCAACACTCATTGCATCATGTACATATAATGTATTGTGCATTTGTTTGTGCTTGCTGCATTTGTTTGATGCATATGTTTGACATGCACATACATGAGATATTATGTGTTTGGTTTGATAATCCTGCACCTACTCGTATGATACGAGCCTTTTTTAATCAGGATAGGTTGATTCTGGTATGTACATTCATTCAGTACTTCAGTTATGCATATTCTATTATCTCCTTGAAACTGTATCATATTGTTTCTTTATAGCTTGTATAGCTATTTATATTATCATGCATATATATCTCTATACCCGTAGAGTCCACCTGGACTCACCACCCGTTACCCTGTTTTTGTTTTCAAGTTGATTGGTCGTCAAGAGAGCCCAGTTGCCAGTTCCAAATCTCAACGACTCTGGCTTTGGGTTTTCCGCGTTGTTTATGTTTTCTAGTATAGCATGTTTCATACATGGTATTTATTTTTCCATCGTAGACTTGTATTTGCATTGTACTGATGCGTGACTTGTATTTTTGTGTCCTTTGTTGGACTTTATGATATGTGTTTTTGCTATGCGCTTGCCCGGATGACAGATCAGGTAAGTCCTATGAGATTTTATTGCTATGATGTATTTTCTTTTATATGCTCTTGCTAGGAATGGTTGATATGTTTCTATTTGAGGCCAGATGTCATATATATTGTGTGTGTTTATATAAATGTTTCATATTGTCCGTCGTATAAGGGAGATGTTATCCGATTGTATATGAGACCAGCGGCTCCTCTTCGGGGGCATGACAATTTAATTTGTATTAGATCAAAGTTTATGAGTCTTTTCAATTTTTTACGAAATTTACCTTATACCAATTTAGGTGGTATAATTGGTATCAGAGCATAGGTTACAATGCCTACATATTTTACGGATTTTTGTCTGGAGTTTCATTTGATACCGATTTGGTAGGTATTAGAGCTCGGGTTTGATAAGACCTACTCAAGTACATTACGGATCTTTGAGTTGTTTTTCCGACGTATTCATACTCTGGGACTTGGCGATAATGGAACTTCTCCAGGTGGCAAGAGGTATATCTTTCTAGAACTATCCTACCTTTAGTATTTACTATTAGATTAGAATTGATTAGGAAGCATTTGGTTTGTTCCATTTTTTATTTTTTTTCCAGAAAACACATTTTCTCATTTTCTGGAGAATGACTGTATTCATTCTCTAGGTTTTCAGAAAATGATATATCTTTTTCCTAAAAAATAAGTCTAAAAAATACAAACCAAATGCATTTTCTGCGAAAAATCATAATGGAAAACAAACGTACCAAACACAACCTTAGACTTTCCTAGCTTGGTGGGATTGTATATCCATACTGGATGGATAGGTATTCATAGACTTATTTTTAGTTGGATTGACAGGTAGTCAATCTATCTTATTCATGATCGTTCATGTGAGCGACTAGTCGACATGATTGTGGACGAAACCTTTGAGCGAAGAATGTTAATTCTCTAGTAGCACAAATTATTGAGTCAAAAAGCCAAGGTTGAATTGGTCAACAATCTATTAGAGGTTAAGGATTTTTGTTTTTCCTAGACTTTCTATTCATAGTTTTTGTACTAACTACTATCAGCTGGGCGAGGACTAAGGTTGCTTACCGTAGTTGGCTCAATTAGCATAGGATCAACTTACCCTAGTTCTAGGAGTATCGTACATTTGAGTTGCTCGTGCCTGATTAAGTGACCTGGAAGTCACATTTAGAGTACATGATCTACATTAATATAGAAGGGTAGCATTAGCTACATACTATCATCGTTTGTAAAGGAGTGATACATCCTATTCCATGGGAACATTGACCATGGATCACTTGTACTTGATTGATTACCTCGAAAGTGCATGTTGACGGGTGGCTTGAGTTGATATGGAGAAGTGTGAAGCTAAGTGCTTGACACTTACAGGTTATCGCTTGTACTTGGTTTGGATAACCAAGAAGGTGCCTTCGAACTTATGATTTGCATTAAGGAGAATCACTTACGAGACTAGGCCACCTCGGGATGAAAGATACCGAGAACAACCTTCATGAAACAAAGAATCACTTTGTGATTATGTTGAGAAACTCCTGAGAGATAGCATGTCTCTATCTCCTTTCTATGGAGTTAGACTTCAGAGGTTTGTGAACTTTGAGTGGAGGAATTGAAAAGTATGGGATTATGAGGTGATGGTTGGTCGACTTGCTCGTTGCTATGCTATTCTATGAGGGATTTTGACTCATAGATTGGGTGTATGTGGTTGGATAATCTAGATGGTACATCGGGATGTACGACCCGCTAGGGTACAGAGGATGTGGAGTTAGATGTGTCTTTACCTTCTTGAGAGGTATTGAACATTAATCAGTAGATCAAAAGATGTCCACTTGTTTTTGGTGGTTTTACCCACACCGTGGACTCACTAGTTTTCGAGATGTTAGAGTTGATATCATCCCGGACTTTCTCGTAGGTATTGAGAGATGGATTGAGATTGACGAATCTCTATGAAGTGTTGTATTTTGAGGATTCTATTGGTGGATATCATGAACCCCGATTTTGGGATATGTACCTTTTTGATGGATCATTTAGTGGATATATGATCTTTTTATGGTTGATTATCTAAAAGTTTGTTATTGATAATAGCATATGGTGTGATATATGGGCGTACATGGACGGTATGTTAACTTCGGATAGTCTATTGGAGGATATATATATTTGACTTGTGATGTTTGGAGGATGCCATTGATTGGTGATACATGGGAGATGTTTATGGATTTGACGTTATATGATTGAGGATCCGATTATACACTCGGGGCCAGTGACCTTATGGTTGAGCATCCTGAATGTGGTTAGGTTAAGTGTGATCGGTTGTAGATTGTTGTCAGAGGATGACCTTTAGATCAGTAATCTCTAGTATGAACTTATGCCAGCAGCTCCTATTATTTGGGAGGGATAGTTGATTATGACTCTGAGTAGAGTCGATTCTAAGTATCATTCTGGGATAGAAGATGATGTTTTTCATACGGTACGAATGCTACGAGTTCTTGGTGATGTCGTGTGGGCATACCAAAAATCTAGCCATCACTTGAGGTTGGATCACTTAGGATTTTGGATTGATTGATTATTGATTTCAGATGGCATCTTGATATATTCAAGAATGAGGAAGAAGCTATTTCTAATTAGGAATCTAAGTGCATATTAGTACCCTAGGTGGCGTAGACACTTGTATCAATCCATTTTAGTATAGTCGTGTGTCCGTAGATTGTTGGACAGTCAAGGTGCACACACAGACACTAGAGGTTTTGTTTGGAGTCCATGCGTGATGGATATTGGAGATAGAGACCTCTGAAGTTCTCCGTGAGTGATCACGTGTTTCTATAAGTTTCAACCATGAAATGGGTGAAAAGGTTCAGTTTGAGAGGTAAGTGGCTCCATGATACATTGTATCATTCCAAATTTCAGAGATGATTGGAGCAATAGATTACTGCCTGACAATACTGTCGTCTCTTGTGTCGTGCATGACGTATTCTATATATCTATGCTGAGGAGATATGTGCCAGACTACACATGTGTTGTCGGATGTATCTGTGCCATTTCAGCCTGATGCGACATACGTGGAGGTTCCAGTGTGGATTCTGGGCCACCAAGAGTCTCTATTACGGAACAAGACAATCCGGCTAGTTAGATGGTAGCTCCACTCGGATGGGGAGGTTACCTGGGAGCTCGAGGATACTATCCGAGCTCGCTACCCCCATTTATCTACATGAGGTAGGTATGATTGGGTTCGTTTAGTATTTAGTACTGCATGATTATACTTATCACAGGTAAATAACGAAATTTGGGGATCAATATTTGTTAGTGAGGGAAAATATTAAATACGACAAATCGAAAACCCGATCCAGAAAATTTTTCAAAGGTTTTAGGGTTTCGGTCCTTTGGACGAAGTTAAAGGGGGTAAGGTTGAATCCCTAAACTTCAGAGGATTATAATGCAGATAGAAAATCCTAAACCAAGGGTTTATGTGGAATAGTTTAATTTTGGAAGGTGTAAAAGATTTAAAGTCAAACTGGAAGAGCGACTACAAGGGATAAGAACCTAAAATTACAGGGGAGAAGGTAATAACCTGAAGGGCAAGGGTTTAAATGCAAAAGTGTATCCCTTAAAAATCCACTTTTCCTTCTTCATTCCCCGATCGAAGCCAAAGCCACCGCTGTTCCACTTCATCTTTCCTCTTCTTCCTACGTGAGTGATAGATACCATTTTGTTGATTATTTTAATTGCTAAAATCCATGTTTGACCTATGTTTTTATCGCTTAATTGTGAAATTGCCCTAGGTTTTAGAACTTACTCTTATTTTGGACTTAATTGTAAATTTACACATATTTGGATTATTTAGCCACTAAATTCTTGATCTATTTTTATAGGCATGAAAGGTTCATGGATCTAGGGCATATTGGGTCGAACTTGAGTCGGAAGTGACCCGGATCGAGTTATCAAGATTATGATTAAATCTGGGCCGTCCGATTCAAAAGCGGCTAGATCTGAGCCATCCAGGACCATTTGAAGCAATCCGAGCTAGGGTTAGGGTTGATCAAGCATTCTGATCAAGATCTGAAGGTTTCATCCCAATCAGAGCTCATTCAACCGTTGGATCAAGCTCGGAGGGCTCTAGATCGTCCATTCAAAGATTAGGTTGATCTAGACCATCCATTGCACATCTAGAGGATCCGAGCTACCACGAGGCAGATCCTGACCTCTGATCAACATCCTTAAAGTTTGGCTCAAATCAGAGCAAGATCAGCTGTTGGATTTTCTCAAATTAATCTGGGCCGTCCATGTTTGAGTATTTAATCAAAACCCACCCGCAGCTCAGCTCGTCGCGTCTTCGCCGCACAGTCCAGTTTCTTCGTTTGTTCTTCCTTCGTTCTTAGTTTTTTTCTTCAATCCGAGGCGCGACCACTCGATTCCTGATTCAGAGCAAGTGTTAGGTCATGGTGAAGAGGACTCAGTGAAGATTTCAGCTCGCTATTGCCCAAGAACAGAGCTATTGAGAGGTTTCCGTGGCTCTGCTGTTTGGAGTCGTCGATCATCAGTTGCGATCCATTTCCATCCACCGGAGCCATCTGGAGGGGTTCCCTAGATTGCTCCGATCATCCACAAATCACAATCTCACTTGGACGCAGTTGAATCGATGGATTCGAATGGGAATTCAGATTTGGGTAGAGTTGAGCTCAGATTGAGTAGCAGAGACAATTTCCCACTGACTTGCTGAGCTTGCGGGTCCGAGGCTCACCCTTGCGTGACAAACAAGGAGTACCTGAGCTGAAGAAGGGATCGAGGAGTAGTTTAATTAGTTTAAATTCAGTTTTTAGCTATAATTTCTATTACTGCTTTAGTTTCGTTTCTGTTTTTGTTTCAGATTCGTTAACTTGGTTTAATGCATTGTTCCAGCTTAAATTAGGGTTTTAAATCTTCAAGTAAGTAGTTAGCTAGCTAGTTTAGTTAATGTTTCACTTAATTTTAGTTTATTTCTCTGATTGTTGCTTGCGTATTTCCTAAATCTGTTGCGTGCCAGTTTGTTTCTGCGTGCCATTCTATTTCTGATTTTTATAGTTTCTTTTGAATCCAGTTTGTGCTCAGCTTAATTCCCTGCAATTTAAGCTCGCATTTAGTATGTCAATGCATTAGAGTTGAGTTTGTTCTCCATTCAGTTCTATTTCTGAACTATTAGCTCAGCCTCTGCGTATCAATTCTTCCAACTCCATTTCTGCAGTTCTGAATTTCAGTCCTACCATTCAAGTTTCCAATTCTGCCACCCAGCTTTCACTTCTGCAATCTTCAGCTTCTTATCTCTGAAATGGTACAAATAAGCTGAGTTCTAACTTCTGAACTCACTAGCAGTTTGTTGCATTCAAAAGCAATGGATCTAACTCTCTGAAATTGGGTTGTAATGTGCGTATCAGCCCTTTCCTTGTGTGCCACTTCAGTTTCTGCATTTGCCTGTGCCATTTCAGTCTGCATCTGCACTTCATTTCTGCAATGGATCGCTTCTGAATTTTGCATTCGAATGTTTCTATTCTAGTTCTGTTTCTTTGTCTGATTTTGTATCCAATTTGTGGCTGCACATTCTGTCTTCAAATTTCTGCAATTCTACCGCAGGATTCTGCATCAGCTGATTGGAATTCAGTAAACTTACCTTTCAGTGAACTATTGCACTCGAATTCAGCTTCTATTTGCATCAGATTGTTCTGAAATTCTGGATTAGATTTTTGAAGTTCTTCATTTCCTCCCTGCATTCATTTATTTCTGCACAACATGTTTAGTTCCTGAATCTTGTTTCACTCGGGTTGATTCGCACACATTAGCTGCTAAATATTGCGTCCGATCTGTTTATGTCAAATCCCGTTGCTGAACATCAGTTGCTAGCTTGAGTTTACATTCAATGGGTTGCTACATCTTTGCATTTAATTTCTGAAAGTTTGGGTTCATTTCTGCATTCTTGGAATTAATTTTTGTTGGATCAGGTTGGACCGGCTAGAGGGGGGTGAATAGACGGTAAAAAAAATTATGAAAGTGGAGGCACTCGTCTTTAAAAAAAAATTTGGTCGCAACTGAGAACGTTGCTTCCAAGGCAGTGGACGCTCAATAAAAATCTCCTTATGGCGGAGAAGCCTTACAAATATTGCACACTAGACTTTTAGAGATTTTACAAGAATGAATTAATTGAATTCTAAAGTAAAACCTCTAAGTCTATTTATAGCCTAAGAGAATAAATCTGGATTGTTGATTGTTGATCACTTTTCTCTTGGCCGTTGATCCATGGATGTAATCTGGATGGTTGATCTTGGATGGGATTAAATTGCGTCCATTGGATTTGATTAAAGGATAATGTAACATTATCCTTTAAGTTTTAATTATTTTAATTAAAACTTTATCTTTCCTCGAGATGGCTGTTGGAATCTCCATGTCGCTGTTGTAATCTCTAAGTAGCAATATTGGCTATATTTTATTGTCATCGCTCTTTAGTCCAAATGGTAAGTGGGTTAGTGTTTGTTGTTGAGGTCTCGGGTTCGATCCTTCGTGGCACCAACTAATTTTCTCTTTTCTTTTGGGCGCTTGGACTAGTCTTTTTGATTCTTCGTCTTCTGGGTGATTTCTGGCCAACCGGAGTTAGGCTCACCCGAACCCGACTCCGACCTTTCGTCCCTCGAGCGTCCTTCCTCCCGGCTTCTCGTCCCTCGGACACCGCGCACCTCCTTCTCGCTCCACCAGTGTACTCTTCCGCAGCTTCCGCGTCCCTCGGATTGTACCAAGCCCGTCGGCTCACTTCCCCGCACAATCCTTCTCATCCGCTACGTCTTACGCTCGACTTCCTCCGTACCTAAGCTCCTGCACACTTAGCAGAGGGATTAAAACCAACATGACCTAACCTAACTTGGTTGATCACATCAAAACCAACTGGGGCACCAACAATCTCCCCCTTTTTGATGTGTATCAACCCAAGTTTAGTTAGGGATAAACAACAAACAATAATAGTATTGTAATAGAATTAAGCATAAAAAATTTTGCAATCATGTACATAACCTCCCCCGAACTACTCTCCCCCTTTGATCACAGCAAAAATGGGACAAAAAAAATAGGGAAGGGAAAATATAATTAGGGAAGAAGATAAATTTTAAGTATAATAATAAATATTCTAAGTAAAAAGAATCACATTATCACAAATTTTTCAAATTTAAAATGGCATATTTTTTCAAAAGTTAATTCCAATTTTTTTAAAAAAAAATTTCAATAAACGATTCATAAAAAATCGAACATTTATGAAAAAAATCTGAATATTTTTGTCAAAGTCGAAGATGAAGATATGAGTTTACACAAAAATTTTCAGCTTTAAATTTGTTTATCAAGTCTGAAAATAACAGATAAGAGTTTTGAAGAATATTTTTTTAAAAAAAAATCAAAAAATACTTCGAATTTTTTAAAAAAAAAAATTATAATGAGTTTTTCCTTTATATCTTAATCATGAAATATTAGATCAATAAAAATAAATTATTTATCTATTTTTTTTTAAATTTTAATTTCAAATTTTGACCGAAAATATTTGAAAAATATTAACATATCTTTTGTAAAAGAATTCTGCACACAAAAAAAACTTATCAGTTTAAAATAAATTTTGGAACCCAAAATAAATTTTCATCTACGGGGTTAATCAAAAACTTTGGAGGAATATAATTTCTAGAAATTTTCCTAATCTGGCCCTTATGATTTTTAACATACCAATTCAGATTTTTAGGATAAAAATTCTTTTTAATTCTTAAACATGCAATATCATTTTCTAATTTCTCCACTAGATTTTTCAAATTTTCATTTTCTATTTTTAATTGGTCGGATAGAACAGATGAGCATACAGTGCCAAATCTTTCTTTTAACTCAGAGTTTTCTATCTCCAATTTATTCATCGACTTAAGCATGGATTTTATTACCGAGTAGATTCGAGCAGGTGGAAGTAGACATACCTCACTTACCGGGTCGGTTTCGAAAAGCGAGGTTCCTCCTTCGTCGTCGCTTTCTTCTGACGTCTCTCCCCCTTCATCAGTGCTCCCTTCTTGATGGTTTGCCATCAGCGCAAGTCCCGCGTATTCTTGACCTTCCGACTCCTCTGACGAGGACTCATTGTCGAGTTGGATCTTCCTTGTGTTCAGTGCGGCGATGTCTGATTTCTTATTCTTCTCTTCATGCAATTCTAGGAATTTCTCCCAGAGCTCTTTTGCCGAGTTGTAATTCTCGATGCGGTTAATTTCTTACGCGGGAAGAACGGCTAGTAGATGAAATTCAGCTTTGTCGTTTGCTTCAAAGTCTGATTTCTCCTTCTTGGTCCACGACTTTATTTCTTTATCCTTGCCGTTGTTGTCTTTAGGAACTGAAAAACCATTTTTCATAATTATTAGCAATTCAATATCAGTTTTAAAAAATACCTGCATTCGGCGCTTCCACATCGCAAACTCCCCCTCAAACTTCGGCGGGTAGATTACGGCTCCAACCATTTTCTTAAAATTGCTGCAGTTGGCGATTAGTCCTTCTGCGGCGACCTTGGCTCTAATACCACTTGTTGGATCGGGTTGGACCGGCTAGAGGGGGGTGAATAGACGGTAGAAAAAATTATGAAAGTGGAGGCACTCGTCTTTAAAAAAAACTTGGTCGCAACTGAGAACGTTGCTTCCAAGGCAGTGGACGCTCAATAAAAATCTCCTTATGGCGGAAAAGCCTTACAAATATTGCACACTAGACTTTTAGAGATTTTACAAGAATGAATTAATTGAATTCTAAAGTAAAACCTCTAAGTCTAATTATAGCCTAAGAGAATTAATCTGGATTGTTGATTGTTGATCACTTTTCTCTTGGCCGTTGATCCATGGATGTAATTTGGATGGTTGATCTTGGATGGGATTAAATTGCATCCATTGGATTTGATTAAAGGATAATGTAACATTATCCTTTAAGTTTTAATTGTTTTAATTAAAACTTTATCTTTCCTCGAGATGGCTGTTGGAATCTCCATGTCGCTGTTGTAATCTCTAAGTAGCAATATTGGCAACATTTTATTGTCATCGCTTTTTAGTCCAAATGGTAAGTGGGTTAGTGTTTGTTGTTGAGGTCTCGGGTTCGATCCTTTGTGGCACCAACTAATTTTCTCTTTTCTTTTGGGCGCTTGGACTAGTCTTTTTGATTCTTCGTCTTCTGGGTGATTTCTGGCCAACCGGAGTTAGGCTCACCCGAACCCGACTCAAACCTTTTGTCCCTCAAGCGTCCTTCCTCCCGGTTTCTCGTCCCTCGGACACCGCGCACGTCCTTCTCGCTCCACCGGTGTACTCTTCCGCAGCTTCCGCGTCCCTCGGATTGTACCAAGCCCATCGGCTCACTTCCCCACACAATCCTTCTCATCCGCTACGTCTTACGCTCGACTTCCTCCGTACCTAAGCTCCTGCACACTTAGCAGAGGGATTAAAACCAACAGGACCTAACCTAACTTGGTTGATCACATCAAAACCAACTGGGGCACCAACAATTTCTGCATCCAGAATTCCTTTTCTAAATTGATCAGTTCCTTGTTTAATTGCTGCATTGTTTCATTTAGTGCAATAGATCATGTCATTGATATCTCTGACTTCTGAATTAAACAGAGCATCTCATTTCTGACTTGTCCTGCATTGTTCATGCACTTAGTATCATCTTGGCATATAAGCTTTATTCTTTGCGTATCAAGTTTTTGGTGGCATGCATCTTGTATTTTATTGTGATTTCATTTCAGATTGAAACCCTAAACCCAAATCACAAACGACACACAAACACAAGCTCGAATCACACAACCTCAACTAGTCCCGAGGAAAAATACGACCTGTGGCCCCTTTACTACGTTTTCATATTTTGATTGTAAAAAGGGTTTCCAGCACATTTTATAAATTTTAAATTCTGATGGTCCCACAATTCGTGACAACTTTAACTTAGCTAAATCGGGTCCGTCAAATTTTTGGCGCCGTTGCCGGGGAAGCAACTAGTTGATTTGTTTGATTTTTGCTTGTATGCTTTTGGACATATCATTGGGTTCTATTTTATTTTGCTTTATCTTTTGTATACGGTTGCTGTCATTTTTCTTGTTTGTTTTGTGACAGGACTACCAGTTCAAAATGTTCTCATCTACTTACCAGCAGCCGTGTCCACAATTTCAGCAGAACCAACCTTTTAATCAGCAACCAAATCAATTTTTTCAGCCACAATGTCAACAATTTCAGCAAGAATTTCAGCCAAGTCAGAATTTTCAGATTGGGCAGCCACAATTCCAGAATTTTCAGCCCAACTTTCAGCAACCTTATCAACAAGATCAATCCCTTTTTCAAGGAATTCAGCAAGGGTGTTTAGATAATCAGAATTTTCAGCAACCACCCTTCCATCAAGTTCAACCAAATCAAGGATTTCAGCATTTTAACCAAAATTTCCAACAGCTTTTTGTAAGTTTTCAGCAAGGAAATAATCAATTTCAGCCTCAACCTCAGCCATGGCAGCAAGAATTTCAACCTATACTGAATTGTCAACAACCTCTTCAACATTCACAGCCATATGATTCAAATTTTCAGTTACAAAATCAGAATTTCCAAACCATTCAATTTCAGTTTTCACCACCACAATTTCAGCCTCAAATCCAGGATTTCCAGGGCTATAATTTTCAGCAATCTCCACCAACCTGTGAACCAAATTTTCAGCAGTTTAATCAGCCTGTTCAACCATTTTATCAACCCCCACAGTCTCAATTTCAACAAATGTTTCAACAAGAGCTTCAAAACCTCGAAAGGCAAATGAAACAAGTGACTAGTGATTTGAATCAGATAAAAGCCCAAAGATCAGAACAATTATCTTCTCAAGCTACTCTTAATTCTGAGGGCCCCGGAGTTGATTTTATATCAGTTCAAGGTGACCCTAGTGCATGGCCAAGTCCTTCTTCAAGTGATCTTAGAATTTTAGTGGAAGAAGAAGAAGAAATCATCAAATATAAGGCACCTACATCATGCATCCCTCCGGAGATTCCTATTCAAAATTCACTTCTAAATTTTTCAACTCAAGAAGAAGCTCCACAGGACCATTCTAGACTTTTATTTTGTGATGATAGTATTATAGATGGTCCTAATTTTTCTAATGTTGTTGTTGCAGATATTACAGGAGAAACATACATAGGAGATGATTCCATAGGTGTAGGGGATTACACTAAGCCCCAGGGACCACCACAAGATTCAGAGAATGAACCAGAAAGTGTAGGGACTTGCATGGTGGAAGCAAGCACCCAAGGATCACCTGCTTTAGTTGATTGTCCACCAGAGCTTGAGGCTGATGAGGAACATGTACTTGATCAGGAGGAGGCCATAGATACATCTACTCTTGTAGAACCTCCGGGTATTCTGCAGCACGCTCAGGTAAGTATTTCTCCTCTTTGTTCAGAAAAATTTAGCGAGGTACCTAGTGCTGACTTTATTGGTTATGATGAATTTATTGATATACCTTGTGTAGAAATTGCTTGTGCAAATCCAATAGGGGTGCCAAAAATTGATTTCCTTGGTTGTAATGCATTATATGATACATCTCTTGATATGGATTGCGAAATAATTTTAGAGGCACCTATAATTGATGTGGTTTGTTATGATGAATCTCTTGATACATCTTTTGTGGATATGAATTGTGTAAAATTTTTAGAAGTGCCTGAAATTAATGTTATTTATTTTGATGAATCTCTTGCAATATCTTATGCTGAAGTTGAATGTGAAAAACTTATGGAGATATCTGAGATTGATTTTATTGGCTATGACACATTGCTTGATACATCGTTGATGGAAAATAATTGTGAAATTTCTATTAAAGTGCCAAAAATTGATTTCTTTGTTTGTGATGAGTTCATGGATGCAAATTTTGTAGAAAATAATTGTGAAAAATTTATTGAGGCACCAAGAATTGATTTAATTGGATGTAATGCAGTTTTGGATACATTTTATGCAGAGACTGATATTATTTTATTTTTTTCTGACCCTGCACACTTGAGAGGGGTATTACATTGTTTTGCAGGGTCAAGAAGACTTCAGGAGTGGGTGCTCCAACTGAACAGACTTTAACCTCCTGGAAGGACTTCTAAAAGGCATAAAGAAGGAGGAGATGATTTTACTTTAATTCGAAGCACTTCATTCCTTCAATGGATCTTGAACCTAAATCGCCTTCGGCCACCGGAGCATATTTCTGCAAAGTTCAAGTGTGGGGGAGTCCGAATTCTCTCAGCCACCCAGACTCCTCCACTACCACGATGGAGGCTACTGCTTGACAGACTCCGTCCACCAGAAATAAAGGGGAGATTGTTCTTTCTTGTATTTTCTTTTATTTCATTTTTCATTTTCATGCTTTCCAGAAGTAGAATTTTCTTTTTAATTGAGTCCTTGCTAATAAATGCATGAGTAGATTAGAATGCATAGGAGTCATTGTAAATACCTTGTTATTTCTTTTCGCACTTTTTCTTGCATGATTAGGAATAAATGTATCCCTCTAGGTTATCCTCATAGCATTTTAGAGTCTTTTGAAAACAAATTAAATTTGGTTGTTAAAACTTAGGGTTTGAGCTCATGGATGAATTCTTGGATGCTTGAGTATTACTTGGTTTTAAATTTTTAATTGAGGACTTGAGATAAATTATTTTTGCCTAGTGAGAATTAGCCTTATATTTGTGATACACATATGTTATTGTACTCTAGAACTTGCTTAGGTTCTTTCAAAATCATATTTCAATGATTGGATCACATCTATAGAGATTAATCACTTTGTTTACCTTTCCATATCAATTTTGGCAAAAATCATGTCTATTCTATTTGTCTTTCCGTATTCCTAATCTTAACCCCAATTTTTCTATGGATTTGTTTGCTTGAGATGTTTTCTTGATGCTACTTTACCCGAGACGGACAAAGATTTAAGTGTGAGGGAGTGATTGGTGATTTGGAATGAATTTTCATCAAGGATGCACTTCATTTCGAAAAAAAAAATTTTGCCCAATTGAGTGGAGCTTGGTACCAAGAACAAGTGGGAATTCAGTTGTGACTTGGAGGAGAAGTGTTTCTCTCATTGCAACCAACATTGAATTCGGTTGAAGGAAGATTTCTGTGGACTTAAAAGAAAAAAAATGAAAAGAAATCCATGTGCCAAGAGAGATGGAAGCAATTGGAGGTTGAGTTTCCTTATCATACTTTGAAGATTCAAAGAGGAAACCAATGGAAGCATTTATAATTTTGACCATCATGTGAAGACCCAAACCGTTTGTACCAAAGTGAATTCAGCTGAGAAGCAAAAGAAATCTGCAACAAAAGAAAAGAAAAAAATGGCACACCAAAGTCAAGGAAGAAAAATTCTGCACCAAAAAGGAAAGGAAAAAAAAATTTTAGAGCATGTTTTCGGCCACTTTGCTTAGTCTGAATTGAATGCTAGAAAGCAGTGTAGAATCTCTGCAATCAAGCTGAGGAAAAAGTCTGAACTGCATTGCATTTTTTGTTGCCGAAATCTGAAGCTGAGAGCTGCTGAATGATACAAGCAAATTCGAATGAAGCTGAGCTGAATCTGAGAAGTCGGTAGCTGCTGAAAATTGAGAAGTAGACCTTCACCAGCTACCAGGAAGTTTAAAACGTAGCTGTGAAAATCAAAAACATTAGGATGCAGAATGGTCAGTCCCTGAACTCAATCTATTTGTAGCAGATTTGGATTCACTGACTGGACTCAGCAGTGAAAGGAAATGCAGTGTGGAGGCTGGAATCTAACCTTCTGCAATCATCAGAAACTGAGCAGGATTGCAAGGTTGCTGGTAAAGGTTAAGCACAGTTATTCAGCAATGAAAAGCAGTAAGATCGAAAAGGTGAGCTGGGAATGCAGCTGAAAAAGAAACAAGTCAAATTGTAATGTTCCTTGCAAGTAGTTTGGTATCAATGGGAAATGAAATTAAGTTTTCAAGGGCTGTG
>JAGFNQ010003849.1:288527-313359 GCA_024364735.1 Boesenbergia rotunda | reverse complement strand
ACGTGCATCGATCCTACAAGTGGTATCAGAGCGAGGTTCGCTCTGTATCGGTGCAACCACCATAAGAGCCGGGGGAAATCCAGTTTTTTTTCGAGTTTTGGTTTTACGCTACACTTGATCTAAATTAGGTATTGTTCCTAGATTTGGATTATTTTTTCCGTTCGTTTGATTTTACTCGAATTTGGTGCAACACCATTTCGAGTCACTCTTTCTCTCTCTTCTCCTTTTTCTACCACACTACTAATCCAAGACCTAGTCTTGGGACAAGTTTTTGTGTGGTCTATTTCAGATGGCCCAAGGTGAAGGCTATAGCACTGCTCGCCCTCCCCTCTTTAATGGGGAAGACTTTCCCTACTGGAAGAGAAGGATGGAGGTTTATCTGAAGACCGACATGGATCAGTGGTTTGCAGTTCAAACAGGCTACACACCGCCAATGGATGAGGGAAATAATGCTCCACTAAGGCCCGACAGATGGAACTCAGAGATGAAGAAAAAGGCTCAGACCGAGTTCAAAGCTCAGAACACCCTCCAGTGCGGACTTACCAAAGAGGAGCTAAACAGAATTGGACCAACCGACTCAGCAAAGGAGCTATGGGACAAATTAATTGAACTACATGAAGGCACCTCTGATGCCAAGGTAACAAAAAGGGATTTACTTTTAAATAAGTTATTTAATATAAAAATGCAGGAAGGAGAATCTGCAAGCCAACTCCACGCCCGGATCAAGGACATACTGAATGGACTCCACATGATCGGGCACAAACAGGAGAAACCGGGACATCATAAGGTATGCGTTAAATGCGTTCCCTAGAAATTCACTATGGGCATCTATTATAGATGCCTATAAAATTTCTAGGAACCTTTCAAAATTAATCTGGATGAACTATTTTGTGAATTAGAGCTGCATGAGCAAACTAACGCCAAGGTCGAGAAAGGGCTAGCTTTATTTGCAGGTTCACCAAAGGAAGCCAAATCAAAGAGAAAAGTCCAAGAAGAACCTGAAGATGAGTCAGGCTCTGATGAAGAAGAACAACTGGTGAACTTGGTAAGAAAAATGTTCACCAGAAGGAAGAACAAATTTTCAAAGAAAGATATTCAAAAGGTAATGAAGCCCTACAGCACTGAAGGTAAAAGCAAAATGATCTGCTTCGGCTGTAACAGAAAAGGGCACTTCAAACATGAATGCCCTTACAAGAAAGAGGACCAACCCACTAAGAACAAAAAGAAGAAGGCTCTTCAAGCCACGTGGGATGAAAGCTCGGACGATTCCGACGATGAACAACCGAAGAACGCAAGCTACCTCGCACTGATGGCAACCGGACCAGAATCGGACTCGGATCAAGACGAGGATTCCGAATACGAGTCGAGCCAAGAGATCGGACTATTTTCAGACGGCTCTACTAAGGTATATTTAGATTCAGTAAATGAAAAGTTCTTTAAAATTATTTCTGTCTTGAATAAAAAATTGCTTGCATCTGAATCTAGAAATGACCAGCTCCTTAAGGAAAATCAAGACCTTAAGGAGCAATTAATTAATACCAGAACATTAACTGAACAAACTCAAAATCAAAAATTAATTGAGCTTGAAACTGAAAACTCAACCCTAAAGGGTGAAGTCCTAAAACTTAAGGATCTACTAGCAACTTTCACAACCCGATCCAAGAACCTTGACCTTATTCTTGGATCACAAAAGGGCATGTACAACAAATCTGGGATAGGATATAAATCAAGATCGAACCAAAGATCCTTTATCTCCTTTATCCACCCCCGCAAAAATCAACGAAAAGCGTGGGTTCCGAAAGCTTATCTAACAAAGCAAGTAGGTCAGAATCAATTTTATGTCCCAAAAAGGGACATCCATTACATTGACCCTAGACACCCAGTCTACAATTTAGGGGGAGGCTCCAAACTAGTTGGCACCTTAAAATCAGCCTCTGCCCAGGTGGGCACTTAGGATTAGCTTCAAAGTTAATTTGACTCTTGTACTATTTAGTACCAGGGTTTTCAATGAGTAAGTTAAAAGTCCAACTTCTGTAAGCGGCTTTGCCTAGAAAATGGTTGTTGCTCCAATAAGGCTTCGGCCAAAGAAGGCCACTGTGCCTCGCCATGGCCTGGAAGCCAATTATTGAAGTGTACTTTTAAATTACTACTTGTTAAACTTGGATCTAACACAAGGTCAAGTTAACTTTTCTAAACAAACTCAAAATCATCTCACAAAATCATAGGACTCCCTTGATTGATAACTTAGACCGAGTGAGATGAATAAGGATAACCAAATTTAAATTATTGATTGATAATTCAAATTCAATTCAAATTCAAAAATTAAAATTCAAATTAAAATTCAAATTCAAATTAAAATTCAAATTCAAATTCAAATTCAAATTCAAATTCAAAAATTAAAATTCAAATTCAAAAATTAAAATTCAAATTCAAATTCAAATTCAAATTCAAATTAAAATTCAAATTCAAAATTAAAATTCAAATTAAAATTCAAAAATTAAAATTCAAATTAAAATTCAAAAATTAAAATTCAAATTAAAATTAAAATTAAAGTTAAAATTCAAAATTAAAATTAAAATTAAAATTCAAATTAAAATTAAAATTCAAATTCAAAAATTAAAATTAAAATTCAAATTAAAATTCAATTTCAAAAATTAAGATTAAAATTAAAATTCAAATTCAAATTCGAAAATAAAAATCAAATTCAAAGTCAAACTTAACATAACTCAAATTTAAAATTCAAACTCAAGTGTTTAAATCTTTTTAGATTTTTTCAAAAACTCAACCTAGGTCTAAACCGTTTACTTAACTGTAGGAAAATAAATGGATCATTGACAGTGGATGCTCCAGACACATGACTGGGGATCCCAACAAATTTACAGAACTCAAGTACAAAAGACTAGGGACTGTTGCTTTTGGAAACAACGGTAAACTTAAGGTAATTGGCCTAGGCAATATTGAACTTGAGTCTGATTTCATAATAACAAATGTATTACTTGTTGAAAATTTCAACTTCAATTTACTAAGCATTAGCCAATTGTGTGACACTGGTTATAAGGTTAGGTTCCTATCCAATGAATGTCTGATCAAACACAATGACAACCCAAACATCACACTTAGAGGACTTAGGCACAATAACATTTATGAAATTAAGTTAACCTGTCCCTTAGAAAATTGCCTCTTAACCCATAAGGATGAGACTTGGCTCTGGCATAGGAGACTTTCACATACTCACTTCAGAAAACTACCTAAACTAAATGGTTTAGTTAGAGGCCTACCAAAGTTATCTAACCTTGAGTCAACCTTATGTAATGCTTGTCAACAAGGAAAACAAACTAGGTCAACCCACAAACCAACTAATCAAACTCAAACCAAGTCAATTCTGGAATTAATTCACCTAGACCTATTTGACTCACATGGGGTTAAATCAATTAATGGGAACCTATACTGCCTAGTAATTATAGATGACTATTCAAGATTTACCTGGGTAAAATTCTTAAAAAATAAAGATGAAACGTTTGATATACTCACTCAATTTTGTAAATTAACAGAAAATGAAAAAGGGATTAAAATCAAAAGACTTAGGAGCGATAATGGCGGAGAATTCAAAAATCATAAATTTAATCAATTTTGTCTAGAAAAAGGCTACCATCACGAATTCTCTTGCCCTAAAACACCTCAACAAAATGGAGTTGTAGAAAGGAAAAATAGAACACTACAAGAAGCAGCTAGAACAATGCTTAATGAATACAACTTACCTAAATACCTTTGGGCTGAGGCTGTTAGTACAGCTTGTTATGTACAAAATAGAATAACTCTAATTAAAAACCTAGGAAAGACCTCCTTTGAAATCTATTATAACAAACAACCTAACATTAAATACCTTAAAGTATTTGGATGTAAAGTCTATATCTTAAATACTAGAGAACACTTAGGTAAATTTACTTCTAAGGTTGAGGAAGGTATCTTTGTAGGTTATTCCCTTACCAGTAGAGCCTATAGAGTTTATAACAAAACTACCCTAAAAATTGAAGAAACTACAAATGTAAAATTTGATGAAAAATCTGACTCAAATAAATCTGATCAAACCATCTACCAACCAATTGACTTTGTTAGATCCAGTACTGACCCTGATAAAGGCAAATTGAGGACCAAAACGATGATCTAACTGAACCCACACCTGAAACTGAACCTAACCAACCCAGAACTGTACGAGTTAGCTCAGACCACCCAACTAATCAAATCTTAGGTGATCCAGAACTAAGGGTTCAGACTAGATCAGCTTTTAGGAACCTTAGTCAAATTGCCTTGATTTCAAAAATTGAACCCAAGTCTATAGAAGAGTCTTTACTTGACCCTGATTGGATCATAGCCATGCAGGAAGAGTTAGCCCAATTTGAACGTAGTCAAGTCTGGGACTTAGTACCCCTACCTAAAGGCAAGAAATTTATTGAAACTAAATGGGTCTTTAGGAATAAACTTAACGAACAAGGAGAAACAGTTAGGAATAAGGCTAGGCTAGTAGCTAAGGGGTTTAGCCAAGTAGAAGGTCTTGATTATGATGAAACCTATGCCCCTGTAGCCAGACTTGAATCCATTAGAATGCTCTTAAGTTATGCAGCCCATAAGGGATTTAAGCTTTATCAAATGGATGTTAAGTCAGCCTTCCTAAATGGCCTAATTAAAGAAGAGGTTTATGTAGGTCAACCTCCTGGTTTTGAAAGCTTAGAACACCCTGACTATGTCTTTAGACTTAAGAAAGCCTTATATGGACTTAAGCAAGCCCCTAGGGCCTGGTATGAAAAATTGTCTAACTACTTAGTATCTAAAGGCTTTAACCAAGGCAAAATTGACCCAACACTATTTGTTAAAACTCTAAAAACTGATATTTTTATAGCTCAAGTATATGTAGATGATATAGTATTTGGCTCAACTAACTCAAACTTTTTACAAGATTTTATAACGGTAATGAAAAATGAATTTGAAATGAGTTTAGTAGGTCAATTAACTTTCTTTTTAGGGTTACAAATAAAACAGACTAGTGAGGGTACTTTTGTCTATCAACAAAAATACACTAAAGAATTACTTAGAAAATTTGGAATGGATAGTGCTAAAGAAATTAAGACACCTATGGCTACCAATCAAACTATAGATAGTGACACAAATGGCAAACCTGTTGACCTTAAGTATTATAGAAGTGCTATAGGTAGCTTACTTTACCTAACTGCAAGTCGACCTGATATTCTCTTTGCAGTTAGTATGTGTGCTAGGTATCAAACATGTGCTAAAGAATCACATCTAACCCTAGTTAAAAGGATATTTAGGTATCTCAAAGGGACAAAAAATTTAGGAATTTGGTACCCTAGAACAGCCCAGTTTGAACTTATTGGATTCTCTGACTCAGATTATGCTGGCTGTAAGTTAGACAGAAAAAGTACCAGTGGTGGATGCCAACTTCTAGGACCCTCACTAGTGAGTTGGTTCAGTAGAAAACAACATTGTGTTGCCCTATCCACCACTGAAGCTGAGTATATAGCAATGGGTGAATGTGTAGCCCAACTACTCTGGATGATGCATACCTTAAAAGATTTTAACTTAGATTTTAAGAAAGTCAAAATTTTTATAGATAACCTAAGTTCAATCAATTTAACCAAAAACCCAATCCACCACTCTAGGACCAAACATATAGAAATCAAACACCATTTTGTCAGAGATCATGTAAATAAAGGAGAAATTGAACTTAACCATGTTGAATCTAAGTCTAATCTAGCTGATATATTTACCAAACCACTTCCTGAATCTGAATTTAGCAACTTGAGAAGGTTAATAGGAATGTGTGTTATAGACTAGGACTGACCTGATAAGCTTAAGTTAACTTTTTCAGTTTGTGAGTTTAAAAACATGGATTTTTCGAACTTGTTTTTCAAAGTTTATTATCTTTCAAAATTTAACTTAAACACGGACTTTTCAAATGTGGTTTTCAAGAACTTTTATTGTCTTTCAAAATCTGATTTTCAAAACTGGCAGACTTAGCCTAAGCTTGACCCCTAGAATTGCATGAACCTATAGTTTTAGGTAGCCGCATCTCACAAAACACATAAGATTAACTTGTTTGTGTTTGCAAAAACATAGAACGGTTGTGAGATGCATAGGACTCTGCCTGGACTTCCGAATGCTTAAAGTCAGTGCATCACAGTAAGTCTGGGCGTAAAATACCTACGTTACAGTGATCAAGTCAAGTAGTCTTGCACTAAAATCTGAGCTAGACATTATTACTTGACTTGACTAACTCAGTGAACACTACTATCATCTAGATAGTTAGTCAGTAACTAGAGTTAGACATATGAAATGGGACCACAATCATTACTTGGTCCAGGGGGAGCTGAGGTCAAAATACTTTTTTAAAATGTCATTTTTGACAAAACACATTTGAAAATTTTGATAAATATTGATCCCTAAAAATTTTTTTTAAGATTGATATTATATTTTCTGAAGAAAAAAAAATCTTTTTTGAAAGAAATTTTTTTAAGCTAAGTTAATAAATTTAAGACTAGTTTTTTTCTAACACTTAGCCTATATTTCTACTCCCTTAAAAGTTATTATGCTTATATTCTTTTTGATGAATGACAAAGGGGGAGAGTAGGGTAAAAAGGGTTAGAAAATTGCAAACAGCATGCTTATTTCACATTTATTTACCTACCTATGCTTGTGTTATATTGTTTGCATGTTTATGCAAGTTCAAATCTGCTGTTTTTTTTCTAAACTTTAACCTGAGTTGTCAATACATCAAAAAGGGGGAGATTGTTGGTGCAGTTTGCACTAACGGTCAAACTCGGGTTTTGATGTATGACAAAATGGTTAAAGTTAGGGTTGTTGGTGTTTAACCTCTTTACTAAGTGTGCAGGGTTGAAAGACTTAGGACCAGACACCAGGCTGAAGTCCAGGATGGTTGAGTCCTGGCGGGAAGTCCAGTTGGGTCCGCGGGACCTGACAACTGGCTGAAGACCAAGTTGGTTGAGACTTGGCAGGAAGACTAGGGTGGTTGAGCCTTGGCAGGAAGTCCTGGTGGGTCAAGAAGTTAAGTAAAGCTGCACAAAGGGTAAGTGAGGTAAGTCACTGGAGGAGCGAACCAGTAAGGACGCGTTCCCCTTGAGGGAACATTAGGCGTCGGTTCGACCTAGGGCTCCATTTTGGAGACCGAAAGTCAGAACCAAGACAGCTAAGGCTGTTTTAACTAACTTATTATTTGCTGTTTTGGACTAACCCTGGATGCAGGACCGAAGGACTGTGTTTCTGCAGCTCAGAGAGCCTCAAAGGAGTGAGGCCGTAGCTGAGCAGGGCGCCCCGGATGTGTCGGGCGCCCCCAGAGTCAACCCAAAGTCAGCAGAGAGGTAAACGCCCCGACAGCCGCGCGCGTCGGGCGCCCCGCGTGTCGCGGGCGCCCCCTGTGCCACTCACTGCTAGCTGCCGAAGCTCGCCCTCGCGAAGCCAAGGAGATGAGGCTTTGACCGGTCAAATCGGGCGCCCCGCGCGCGTCGGGCGCCCCAGTCAAAGGTGATCCCGAAGAAGCAGAGATCAGCCTTGACCAGAGGGCTCGCCGGATCAAGAGCCACGTGGGGGGCGCCCCGAGCATGTCGGGCGCCCCCTGCCCTATATAAAGAGGGCCTCGACCCTATTCTAACACAACACTTCTTCCAAAGTCTCCAAGTTCTTCTACGCTCGCGCCTTGCTCCGGAATCGCTTCACTTCGAGCCGACGACGTCCTGCTGCCCCGAAAGAGTCGACCTACTCCGGACGTCGGTAAAAAGAAGAACTTAACTTTTTTTATTGCATCAAATTACTTGAAAGTGTGGGGTTGTCACACTTTCAATTCATTTGTACTCGCCTACTCTATCGGGGTTGACCGATAGAGAGTTTTAGTGGATTGCCCAACGGAAAGGTCCGAGGGACCTGGGCCTTCGAGTAGGAGTCGCCGAAGGCTCCGAACGAAGTAAAAATCGTTCGTGTTTGTGTGTTCGTTTTTCGTTTCTTTCGTTTCCGCTGTGCACGCTTTTTAAAGCGCTTTGATTTTTGAAAAACGCACGTGATTCACCCCCCCCTCTCACGTGCATCGATCCTACAACAAGGAGTTGACACAGATGTTGTAAGGCAAAGTACTAACGAATATGGTGACTGCATTCTTAAAGACAACCGAATCAAGGAGCTATCAGCGGAGAACATGTCTTTGAATGAAAGGGTTAAATGCAATAATTGAGAAAAAATGCATGAAGGCTCAATCAAGCTATCCTGTAGTCGATCCTTTTTCTAAACCAGTAGCTTGTAGAACAAGGAGAAGGAGAGGATGTGACCGAAGTCTGTATGATTACAGGGATACTCTAATTGGCACTCCATTATGGCAACGACTATTACCTAAGGGGAAATGGAGCAAGAAACAAATATCAGATATAGAGGCTAAAAAATCATCTGATCAAGAAACTATTTTATGGACAAGGTAAAAAGGAAAATTAGTGGGGAAGATATGGATGAAGAAAGAGAAACCATCATTGTAATGGAAGTCAAGTCTAAAAAAGACATAGAGGAGAAAATAAATAGGATCTCCAAACTCTACAAAATGAGAAAACAAGGCATTGCTGTATGTGATTTACTTGCATGTAAAATAGGTCAATTAAGTTGATTTTGGTCATTAATTATTTTTTTATATTTATCAATGTAGGTTTTGAAAAAGCATTTTATGATGTCGAAGAAGAAAAATCAAGATGAAGATGTGACCTACCTACTACATAAATTGGAGAACCTAAAGTAAGCTAGGATACATAGTTTATTTAATATATCTTTTTCTTTAATATATTATCTTATTGATTAACTTGGTAGGTTGACAACTGAATTTATTTGGGAGAATGCACCCTTTGCTTTGAATATGCATTCATTCTTATCTGTTCTAAATGGAGAGGTTTTTACAAAAGGCGAGGTAAGTGATGCCTTTTGTAAAATTTTATTTAGGGGAGCATCCGCATGTGGTAGGCCATACAACAAGTCAATATATTGTTCAACCTTCTTCACAGTAAATGATCTAAATAAATTAAGAAGATATATTATGGTAGACCTAATATTATGATTTGGTTATTAATAATTTTGTTCGTACAATTTTTTAGTCATCAATAAGATTCTCAAGAAAGTTTGCCCTGCAACAAGTGATGAAGACAGATGTAACGACCTGGCCCCTCGGCCCCTTTGGCGGCCAAATCTCATTTGGCGGCCCAACAACCTAGCGGCCAAATCTCATTTTGGCGGCCTAACATCCTGGCCCCTCGACCGTGTCGTTACTCACTAAGACTTTCCACCCTTGGCCAGTAGATTTTTGCCTTCCCCAAGATTCGAACTCTAGACCTCCAAGCATAAGTACTAGAGTTTATGAATCCTAATATCCAATTGAGCTGGTGGAAAGTCCTAGTGAGTAACGACACGGTTGAGGGGCCAAGATGTTGGGCCGCCAAAATGAGATTTGGCCGCCAGGTTGTTAGGCCGCCAAATGGGATTTGGCCGCCAAAGGGGCCGAGGGGCCGGGTCGTTACAATAAAAGGCGCCTTTTTATGTAGCGACACGACCCCTCTAGCCCCATCAGGCGGCTCTCTAGGCCGTGCCCTACGGTATTCCCACTCCCGACAGTGAATTTTTGTCTTCCCCAAATTCAAACCCTAGACCTCCAGGACAAGTACAAAGGTTCCTTGAATCTGGTAGCCAAGTGAGCGCGGCTCACTTGGCTACTAGATTCAAGGAACTTTAGTACTTGTCCCGGAGGTCTAGGGTTCGAATCTGGGGAAGGCAAAAATCCACTGCCGGGAGTGGGAAGACCGTAGGACACGACCTAGAGAGCCGCCTGATGGGCTAGAGGGGTCGTGTCGCTACAACAGATATGATGGATCAAGAGTTTAGATATATTTTAATACCATTGTGCAGTGAGAATGCACACTTTCACTTGTTATCGGTGGATACAGAATCAATAACTTTCAATTATTTCAATTCTCTTGCTAGTGACCATAAATATAAGAATGACTTTGACTCAGCAGTGAGCAACTATTATTCATTTATATGTTAATCATTTAGTATAAAATCTCATTGATGGTGAATTTTAAATTCATGATATTACTTACAGGTAAAAGAACTAAAACAATATACTCGTGAGCAACTTACGACTATTTATCCATATCTAGAAAGTCATCATCCCTTGGACAAATGGGGCTCCGTCAGAGTAAATTGTCCCTAATAAAAAGATAGGTAAGTAAATGAGAATGAGTTTAAATTGAAAAGTAGTTTATAAAAAATATGGAAATTAAAATTACTGATGTTATTTTCAGCGTGGACTGTGCATTTTTTCTGATGCAATACGTTCGATATCTCCTATACAATGAGAAGATGTATTTCAAATAAGGAGACATGAAAAAAATGAGATTTGATGCCACACTTAATATTGTGAGGGGCATGTGTTGTAAAATATGAGATTAAATATCCATGTATTGTTGTAAAAAACATCTTATGCTGTTGTAAAAAAAAAAATAATTGTGTGTAGTTTTGTCACATCTATATAATTGTATGTTAAGAAAAATAATTGTATGTTGTTGATTTAACTCCAGTTGCTGCATTGTTCTGTGCCAACTGATACGGTATGAGAACATAACTAATATTGATTACGATTAAATTTGGACACCAGAAATATCATCTCCTAGCTAAACTCTAACTAGTGATATTGTTCCGTGGGGCCGGGCCGGTCACCCCAGGTTCAATTTGTCTGCTGCCTGGTTCATCATTTTTTTTCTAACTAGTGATATTGAGTATGAAGAAATCTAAGTATCTTAGGTTCATCAGTGGGTTTTCACCGAAATCCACTCATGGAGCTACAAAAGTCCTATTGCAACAAATTCTGAAATTATGAGTTCATGGTCTGCAAGGAATCGAATTTTGTTATGCATTGTGTATTTAGGTAGTATCCAGATGTTGTCTACGATATATTTAAACTTGTTTCAAGTTTAAACACGTGTAAGCCTGTGTTGATCATAACTGAGTAATTCAATAAAATTAGATGATTTAGTCACAACTTATAGAATTATATAAAAGATTAGCCTATAAATAAATAATTTAATAAATAATAATTTAATATTATAAAAAAAATTTAAAATACAAAAAAATATGTGATCCACGTTGGGCCTGAAGTCATCTAATTTTAGACCTACTTTGGGCCTGAAATCAAAGGATTTCTGTTGGAACTTGGATGGCTAGAGAGGGGGGGGTGAATATAGTCAATCACTTGGACTTTAACACTTAGCAATTTTCTGCACTTCAATCGTTAGTAGCACAGCGGAAAGAGTAGAAACAGAGTATGCAGAAAACTAAAACCCTAAGCTATGAGCAAACACAAGAACGCTAACAAGAGGATTTATAAGGTTCGGGGATAACTTGCCCCTACTCCTTGGCGTGCCCTTAAGGTGGGCGATCCCTTGATCGTTGGCAGATCAAGCCCCGGTGAACACCGGATAGAAAACAACCTCCTTCTCGGTGGAGTAACCTCTCCACAGCGTTTCAATCAAGGATATAGTCTTAAGTACAATGAAACACAAGAAAGATCTTACTTAGCACTTAGCACAGACAAGAACACAGCAAACTTTTTCCGAGCTCCACCCAGCGACGATCTCACGCAAGAACCCCTTTCTTCGTGTCTTCTCGCTGTCGAACTCAAAGCCTCTTGTTCCTTCCTTCAAGTGCTCAAGCAAGGGATGGTTGCTTCACAGATTGCAGTAGCTTGCTCAAGATGATGGAACTTCAGAACGCACAAGCAAAGTGTGGAGAACACAAACGCACAGCCAGAAACCAAGCCAGAAATCGTTTCAGCGAACACTACTCTGCTCTTCTCCTCTACGCCCTTTTGTTTCTCCACTGAGCACCAGGTGACACCATCTCACTGTAGCCTCCAGCTGCTCACCTGCCAACGCCAGCTACCACTGAGCTCTCCCTGGACTCCCTGAGCTTCCCTCAGCCAAGTTCCAGTCAGCAGCTCCAGTCTGCAGCTCCGGCCGTTGCAACCTGAGATGGAAAACGGACAAACCTGCTCCAAGGAAAGGCCTCCATTGACTCTCCTTGAGTGTTTGAATCCTTCCCTGTCACCTGCAGCTTATTCAGAGCATTAGCACAGCATATCACTCAGTAAATCAAGAATCAGGGATCAAATACAGAGAATCGGATACGGTCAGACCCGATCAGAGCGTCTGACAGTGCAATTTGAATTAAAGTGATCGGTCACCGGACCGATCCAGGGTTCGTGGGTCGGTCAGCAGACCAATCCATCGCTTTGCTGGGACTCCCAGCTGTCGCGGCCAGTCGGCCCTGATCGGTCACCAGATCGATTAGGTGGCTCCCTGACCGATTAGGCTCCAGCCTGATCGGTTGTAAGACGGAGTCCGCGACACTTGATCATTCTCCGAAACAATCTGTACAGTGATCCAGATCGGTCACTGGACCGATCAGGAGCAGATCAGCAGGGGAACTCAACCTCACTGCGTGCTCTCTGATCAGTCACCAGACCGATCAGAAGCAAGGCAGTGGGTGAACAGCACACTCCCTGATCGGTCACCAGACCGATCAGGAGCCGAACAGTAGGTTTCCAACCTCACTATGCGCTCCCTGATCAGTCACCAGACCGATCAGTCATCACTGGATCGGTCACCAGACTGATCCACGAAGGAGCAGCGTGCCAAATTCCCTGATCGGTCACCAGATCGATCCAGGGCTCAAACCTAGCCTTCCAAGCTAGGGTTTCACTCAACCTAGCCCTCCAAGCTAGGGACCTGACCCTCCAAGCCAGGAATTTTTTACCTAACCCTCTAAGTTGGGACTTTTCACCTAACCCTCCAAGTTAGGACTTTTCACCTAGCCCTCCAAGCTAGGAATGTTCACCCAACCTTTCCGAATTAGGACTTTTCCAAACCTAGCCCTCCAAGCTAGGACCTGACCCTCCAAGCCAGGAATTTTTCACCTAACCCTCCAAGTTGGGACTTTTCACCTAACCCTCTAAGTTAGGACTTTTCACCTAGCCCTCCAAGCTAGGAATTTTCACCCAACCCTTCCGAATTAGGACTTTCCATCACCTAGCCCTCCAAGCTAGGATTTTCCGCACCTAACCCTCCAGGTTAGGATTTTCCAACACCTAGCCCTCCAAGCTAGGATTTTCCATACCATGTCTAATCCCCGATCAGGACTTAACCATAGTCATAATCATCAACCTAAACTAAAATCGATGTCAACATCAAAACAACAATCAGGGTCAGATTGCATCAACAATCTCCCCCTTTTTGTTGTTTGACAACCGATTTTAAGTTTAGGGATTCCCATCCAATTTCTCAATTCAGAATCATAGGGGACTTGGCAAACACCCGCCGACCAAGCCGACAATCCTGTCGAACCATAGGCACTATCCTGCCTTTGGTGACATCAACACCTACTGACATTAGCCAATCGGTGATGACATGACCAAATGACATGTAGACTGTGCGACAGCTCGACTCTCTATAAGATAGAATGGACTGAAAGATACTTTCCATGATATCAAAATCCATTCGGCGGTGCATGCCGTAGAGCATAAGGCAATGATAGGGTCGGATCTCAGTTAAAGGGTTGGAAGTGATTGGTAGAATACAATTTATAATGATCTTGAAAAGGACGTAATCGACAGGAGCAAGTCGTAGAGCTGCAAAAGTCGGGAAATCAGGACCCAGCTCATCAAGTCCGGCTGGGCGGGGATGACCAAAGAAGTGCTGATAGATGACATCAGGAGTAACATCCGCAAACGGGGCCAATAGCGGGTCAGGGAGCTCGGGATATATCGAATACAGGTTGGGCGATCGACGACCGCCCAGATACTCCGCTAGAATGTCATAGGAGAAATCAAGAGTCATTTTGGCGACTCGAGTAGTGAACTCAAAGCCCCCCTGAGGACCCTGCTGAAGATTATTGTAGAACTCTGATACAAGGTCATAATTTATGGTCCGCTCTAAGGAAAGAAGGAAGCCCAGGTTGTAAAATGTGACTATCTCAATGATAGAGGGGCAGTGCTCGGTCAGAAATGGAACATCAATCGATCGGCAGGTAAGTAACTTGAAGGTGCGGGATTCAAATGCCTGCTCGTAGGCAACATTGGGAAAGTGAGAACTGGAGGAAGGCTGAGGCCTTCGGGAGGGCGCAGATGAGGAAGGGGCTTTACCCTTCGAGCTGCCCTCTACGTGTTCCTTTCCCTTAGATGATTTTCTAGGGATTGAAATAGCATAAATCAAATGAGCAAGGTTGATTTGATCATATGAACATGGATTAATCATGGACCCAAGATTTGATCACGGGAAAAATAATCATGTGAACATAAGGTGAAATTGATCATAAGAACATAGTTTAATCAAAAGACTCAAGATTCAATCACAGGAGAAATAACCAAGTAAGCATAAGGTAGAATTGATCAAAGATAGGACATGGCAAAGATGGGTCACGGCCAAAACAGGAGGTCACAGTACAACAAGAAAACACCAAAATGTGGTTAGCCTCAAATGCATATCCTAAGAACTGATCTGAAAATGGAACTAAACAACAACGCTTACTTAGGTGCCATTGAAGGTTGGTTTGAGAAGATCTTGAGAGCTGGAAGGAGTGCTCGCGCAGGAGAAAAGTCTCGGCGCAAAAGATGAACTTAGGACCTTGAGCGAGAAGGGAACTTGCAGAAGCTCGCAGGAAACCTTCTCAGGATCGCACGCACGCGCACAACAGCTCACTCAGAAGAGGATGAAGGAGATGCAAGGAAGGCTCTCACGCAGGTTGAAGAGGCGCAAGAGGGAGTTTTCGGCGCTAGGGTTCGACAATGAGAGGTTTTGGAGGAGTTAATAGGTTAGTGGATCGGTCCACCAACCAGACTTTAATGCGATTAAACGGATCACCGTTCGATCTGAGAGCGCCCAGACCGATCAGGCTCTGGCCTGATCGGACTGGCCTGATCGGACTGGCCTGGTACTGATCGGTCGGGTGACCGATTAGGCAAGCTCCTGATCGATCGGCTGATTGATCAGGAAGCGAACAGTAGGCTTAGAGAGTATTCTCAGAGCCCCCTGATCGGTCTGTGGACCGATCACTACAGGGTTCCAGATCGGTCCGGGGACCGATCCAGGCTAACACAGTAGGTTTTGACAGAATTTTGCAAAGTCTCTGTGACCCCTCTGATCGGTCTGTGGACCGATCAACACAGACGTGAGCCAGATCGGTCCGGGGACCGATCAGCTCTACTCCTGATCGGTCCAGTGACCGATCAGGGTTCCTGATATTGCCTGATACGATCTGAAACTTTCAGTTTCAGACTTTTACACGATTTCTGAAGAGATCTGATGAAAGATATCGATCTTAGAAGCGATCCCTTGACTAAAATTGATCCCTGAACAAGGATCAAAGGTCCTTATAGGTTCAACAATCACTTTGCTCCACCCAAGTGGAGTCAAACTCAATCAACAATCATTCAATCAATTTCAATCAAGGTTGTGTCAAATTCAGGTTTCCAATCAAGTTTCCTTGATTGGAATGTCCAAGTATGATCATGGAGCCAAATACACATGTGTTATGCATTGGTTTTCCCCATACTTGGTCACCGAAGTGATTTTTATCTCGTCAACTTAATTTCCCAAGGGATGCATTAACATTTTGAGAAATTGAGTTGATCCTAACATCTCACCCCATTTCTAGCAAACAAAAACGTTTTGGTAAGCCTTATAGTTTGTGTGAGATGTCCCCAAGTTACCCAATTGTATCCCAACAATTAGAACTAATCATGAAGGGTTTTGAATGCATTTCGATGTTTATGAAGCACGACACATTCCCAACTCTCTTCTTAAAAAGCTAAACTCATTTTCGGGAAGTGGTTTAGTGAAAATGTCCGCTAAATTCGATTTGGACTCTACATATGAGAGTACAACATCTCCTCTAGCAATATGATCTCTAATGAAGTGGTGACGTGCCCCCACGGGCTGGATCAGGTGGTGAGGTACTCGCAACTTGAATCAGAGGGCGTGGGTTCGAGGGTCGACGGTATGCGCGGGGGGTAAAACCTCGGCTGCTGTTTAAACAAAAATCCCTCGCGCCTGGGTGCCTCACCATCCCAGCATTCACCGTGATTTACCCCCTCTGGACACTTGTGGGGCAGAGACCAGGGGGCCGTTAGGTGGCGGCTCCACCTTTGAATCTAATGAAGTGGTGACGCACTTCAATATGCTTTGTCCTAGAATGATGGATTGGATTCTTGGTTAGGTTAATTGTGCTAATGTTGTCACACAACACTTGCACACCCTTGTAGCTTAATCCATAGTCCTCTAAAGTATGAATCATCCACAACAATTGCGATATACTCTCTCCCATAGCAATATATTTTGCCTCGGTCGTGGAGAGAGCAACACAATGTTGCTTCTGACTTGACCAACTAACTAAGGATGAACCTAAGAATTGGCAGCCCCCACTTGTGCTTTTCCGATCCAACTTACATCCAGCGTAGTCGGAATCGGTATAACCAATTAGGTCAAATGATTCAGTACGGGGGTACCAAAGACCGACACCAATTGTGCCTTTAAGATATCTCAAAATTCTCTTGACTGCGATTAAATGAGATTCCTTGGCACAAACTTGATATCTAGCGCACATACCCACAGCGAAAAGAATATCAGGTCGACTAGCTGTGAGGTATAGCAGACTACCTATCATGCTCCAATATTGAGTCAAATCAACAGGTTTACCACTCTCATCACTGTCTAATCTTGTGTTTGTAGCTATGGGAGTGGTTACCTCTTTTGAATCACTCATATTGAATTTTTGAAGCATTTCTTGTGTGTATTTCGATTGGTGCACATGGATACCATCGCGAGTTTGCTTGATTTCAAGTCCAAGGAAGAAAGTCAACTCTCCCACTAGACACATTTCAAATTCACTTTTCATGTGTCCAATGAACTCATTTAAATAACCCTTGTTGTTTGAGCCACAAATTATGTTATCGATATATACTTGGGCTACAAAGATATTATCACCATCTCTTCGTAGAAATAGTGTAGGGTCTATTTGGCCTCTTACAAAGCCTTTCTCAATTAAAAATGTTGACAACCGCTCGTACCAAGCTCGGGGTGCTTGTTTAAGGCCATAGAGTGCCTTTTTGAGCTTAAATACGTGGTTTGAAAATTCGGTACTCTCAAACCCCGGAGGTTGTTCAACATAGACCTCTTCTCTAATCAAACCATTTAGAAAGGTCGATTTGACATCCATTTGATATAACTTGAAACCCCGATGTGCCGCAAATGCAAGCATCAATTGGATGGACTCTAATCGTGCCACGGGAGCATAGGTCTCATCATAATCAAGGCCCTCAACTTGACTATAGCCCTTGGCTACTAAGCGTCCCTTATTTCTAATGATTTCTCCCTTGTGGTTCTATTTATTTTTGATGACCCATTTGGTTCCAATAATGGTGGTCTTCTTGGGTCTATGGACTAAGTCCCAAACTTGACTTCTTTCGAATTGACCTAGTTCATCTTGCATTGCAATGATCCAATCGGAATCACTTAATGCTTCATCAACTTTCCTAGGTTCAATTTCGAAAATTAAGGCAACTTCATTAGCCTCATTCCTAAAGAATAATCTAGTTCTAACCCCATGGTGGATATCACCAACAATTTGGTCTTGGGGATGACTAGAGGCTAATCTAGTTTGCCTAGGTGTTGGTGGTGCTTCTTGAATGAGTTCACTAGACACAAGCTCAGCCTCAGGATCCGGCTGATCAATAGATTGTCTAGGCTCACCGTCATCGGATTCATCACCATCAACAACATTTGGACTTTCATTCAAACTTAGTTTCCTAAGTTCGAATTGGACTTCATCTTCTGGTTGATCATTGACTTTTGGAATTTCTTCAAAGACAACATCAGAAGACTCTTCAACTAATCTAGATTTCTTGTTGTAGACTCGATAGGCTTTGCTAACTAGGGAGTACTCGACTAGTATCCCTTCATCAGCCTTCGCCGTGAACTTTCCAAGGTGATCCTTGGTGTTTAGGATGAACACCTTACAACCAAACACCCTAAGGTGTTTAACCGTAGGTGGTTTCCCAAACCAAAGTTTATGGGGAGTCTTTCCTAAAAACCTATGGATGAGAACTCGATTTTGTACATAGCAAGCTATATTTACAGCTTCAGCCCATAAGTAACTCGGTAATGAGTACTCATTGAGCATGCTTCGTGCAGCTTCTTGTAGAACACGGTTCTTCCTCTCTACAACACCATTTTGTTGTGGCGTTCTAGGAGTGGAAAACTCATGTCTATAACCTCTATCTTGACAAAATTCTAAAAATCGTTGATTTTAAAATTCACCTCCATGATCACTTCTAATTGTCTTAATAGTTGATGATTTTTCATTTTCAACCCTTCTACAAAAAGAAATGAAAACATCTAAGGTTTGGTCCTTATATTTTAGAAAATATGTCCATGTGTATCTAGTAAAATCATCAATGATAACAAAGCAATATTTACTTTCATTCAAAGATATGATAGTGCTATAATCAAATAGATCCATGTGAAGTAAATCTAAAGCGGTAGATGTACTTACAGCGCTTTTACCTTTATGTGCAGATTTTGTTTGCTTACCCATTTGACATGCATCACAAAGTTTGTCTTTTTCATACTTGATGCTTGGTAAGCCACGAATTAATTCCTTGCTGGCCAACTTCCGGATGTTCTTCATGTTAACATGTGCTAGCCTCCGGTGCCAAAGAGTGGACTCTTCTTCTTTTGACATGAGACACTTAGCAAAAGCATTAGTAGCACTTTTAAATGAAACTTGATAAATGTTATCTACTCTTGCTCCTACTAGTACCGTGTCCAAGGTGTCATGTTGTCCAACTAGACATTGACTTGGTTGAAAATCAATTGTGTAACCCGTGTCACACAATTGACTGACACTTAGGAGATTAAACGTTATCCCCTTGACTAGAAGGACATTTGAAATTCTTAGACATTCGGATATTTAAATGTCTCTTATTCCTATGACCTTAAGACTACTATTGTTACCAAATGAAATATTACCTCTATTTTTCTTTTGAAGTGTGGTAAACAATGATCTATCCCCGGTCATGTGTTTGGAGCACCCACTATCAATAAACCAAGTTGATAGATGCTCCCCCTCAATCATAACCTACACAATTCGAAAAATGGAAGATTTAGGTACCCAAACCTTGGGACCTAAGCATTTACTAAACAAGACTTAGACACCCATGCCTTAACAACTTTTTTTTGAACCTTGGGTGTCTTAATTGGTCTAACTCCAGTCCTAGACATAAGGGACACAAATGAAGGTTCCTTGGGTCGGTAACCAATACCGGCCCTATTGTATGTTAGGATCTTTGCCCTAGCTAGAGGGGGGGTGAATAGCGATTCTTTGATTCTTTCAACCTACGTTGTTAGTTGCGCAACGGAAATACAAATAAAAACAAACTAACAATGCTAACCAACCAGATTTACGTGGTTCGGAGATGAAACTCCTACTCCACGACAGTCCGTGAGGTGGACGATCCCTTGATCCTTCGGCGGATCGCTCCCCGGATGCTCTCCGGCTATCTCGTGTAGCTCCTTGTGGGTGGAGAAACCTCTCCACAATCCTCTACAAGCACCTGAGCACACAAGGCTACTATCAAGCTTTTTCCAAGCAAGATTCGCCAAGAAACCCCAGCCCGATCGAGTCCCCCTTTAAATAGATTCGGGCTGGAAACCCGCCTACCAGTCGACTGTCCCATGGGCAGTCGACTGGTGCCACTTAAAATCCGACCGTTACACCCAACGTTCGATTTTTCGTGGCTTCCAGGTAACTAGCAGTCGACTGCTCCCAGGGGCAGTCGACTGCCCCAACTGGCAGTCGACTGCCAATCGACCAGAACCCTTCTGTGGGTTCTGGCAGTCGACTGCCCAACCTGGCAGTCGACTGCCCTGTCTACCAACCTAGGGTTTTGCCTCCCCGAGTACATTCCACTCAGCACTCGACCCCTAGGACTTCCCGAGTACATTCACACAGCACTCGTACTCTCATGACTTAACTGACTTCTCATCCGCAGCCTCGACTGTTGCCTTCGCGCCCTCTTCATCTTCAGCCCTCGTCCCTCGGATGCGCACGCAAGCCTCCAGCTTGCATCCATGCCACCCTTCACGCACGCCTCGAAGTCCGCGCCCATCAGCTAATCGTCCCTGCATTCCAAGGTCCCTCAGATGTGCACACAAGCCTCCAGCTTGCCTCCATGCCATCCTTCACCGTACTGAGGCCGTCCAGTCAAGTCCATATGCGTACCTGTACAACCTGCACACTCAACATACGCATATCAAATACACAAGGGTAAACCTAACTTAAACCCTTTGCCCAAACATCAAAACCTATGGTCACAGGGCCGATTGCTCCAACAATCTCCCCCTTTTTGATGTTTGGCAATTCGTTTAAGTTAGGGAAAGCAAGATAGTAGTAAATAGCAAAAACATGCTAAATGAATACACATGCAATGCATAACTGGATCCTATCCAAAGGCATCCCACACCTAACCCTCCAAGTTAGGAATTTTACACCTAGCCCTCCAAGCTAGGATTTTCTAGCAAACCGGGCTTTTTAAAGCTTCTCCCAAGCTCCCCCTTACACTGGACTTACAAAGGCTTTTTAAGAACCTCTCCACGGTTTCCCTTACGCCAAGAAGGGAGCAACCATGCTCCCCCTCAAACTTAGCTCCCCCTAAACCTAGGGTTTCTAGCAAAGGTATTGGTTTCCCACTTAAACACAATATTTCTCCCCCTTTGCCATACATCAAAAAGAACCCAATAATTACCCAATTATTGGTTCTTAACATCCCCAATGATCCTACGCACAGTGTACTAGACCCCCATACACTTGTGCCTCGTCATTTGGGCCCAAACCAGCTGCTGATACCCAAATCAGCCTCTTACCAGTCGACTGCCCCCAAGGCAGTCGACTGATACTCTGATAATCAGTTTTCTGGTCGAATTTCAGAAACGCACCAGAAATTCCATAAATTTCCAAAAATTTCCAAACTTCGTGGACAACTTTGTGGAACCTATACCTACTTGGGAAAAATACATCTACCCATGTATCTATCACCATTCCTAAGTTTGACACAAAACCCAAAAATTTCAAAAATGAGAATCAAGACAACTAGGAGGCAACCTCCCCCTTTACTCATGCCTTCTCCCAATTTTCATTTTTCCCAGGTCAAGTTCTACCCAACTTAACCCCCTAAACACCACGTTGAGTCATACACCACCCAACACTCGAGTTCTTCCCCCTATGACACTCTTATAGCATTGCCCGAGGCAATCTTTCCCTAAGTGCCAAAAAGAACTCAACAAAAGTCTAAAAACTCTAAAGTTTGCAAGCACACTTGCTAGGATATACTCTATCCTAGAAAAATATGATATCATGGAAATATTAGGTGTGCTTGACTTTTGGTACACATCTAAGTTTCTTAAGGATTTTGCATTAAGTATCAACTTTCAAATTCGTTTATAATTCCATGTGTTTTGTCAAAACTACCCATCATAATTCGACACATGGAATTGTCCTCAATGTTCCCTGTTTAACATTTAAATCTTAGATACCTAGGAACCTTATCAATCCTTCTTGATTTCCATAAAATCCAATAATTCTTATCAATCATGGGATAACATTTTATTCAAAGAATATGAAATCAAAACCAAGAATTTTAGTCCTAAATCATATCCATAACCAAATTTGCAATTTCTGATTAGCCAACATTCTCATTTCCATTTCAGCCTATGGACCAGTCGACTGCCCATGGGGCAGTCGACTCCCAAACCTCACAGAATGTTTTCGGGGCTGGATTCACTTCGGACCAGTCCAGTCGACTGGGATGGTCCCAGTCGACTGGCTCCAGTCGACTGGGGTATTCCCAGTCGACTGCCCTTCAGTTTTTCTTGCGTACAGAGATCCCGGTCGACCTCCCAGTCGACCACCAGTCGCCTGCCACCAGTCGACTGGTATCTGAGCCAGTCGACTGGTGGCTGAATTTCAGCCCTCTTTGGTGAATTTCAGAATTGTCGTAAAAATTCTACAAATCTTCAAAAATTATGAAATTTCGTGGGGAGATTTGTGAAGCCAATATCTACTTGGGAAAAATATGTTTCCAAATAAATGTACTCCAAATCCCAAGATTGGCACGAAACTCAAATCTCTCTAAAGTGTATCAATTAAACTCATCCTAAAAGTTCTAATTCTCACTTTTCTTCAATGCATTCACTTCTTGATCATAACTCATTTTTATTGTTGAGTTACATGGTATTCCACTATTAAACCTCAATTTTGTCAATTTATAGCCCTATTTTTCACCTTTTCTCCCCTAAAATTCACCTTTTGATGTGCCCAAAATCTAGGGATTAAGACCATACCCAAGTCTTCCAATCCCTTTTGGCACATTGCACCTAATTTCCTAAAGGAAGAATCGTTTTGTAGATCCATCTACCATGGACCCCAAAGGCTCCTAGAGCTCCCCCTTGAGTTCTGAGCCCTAGCCACCTTTCCCTAGTGACTCCATCCACGCTAGGCCACACCGGTGTACCACCGATGACTCTTGGCCTACAAATTGACCTTTTAAACCTTGGACACCTTGTTCTTGGTTAGGTCACTCTCTTTTCCCTTGGATGGCATCCCCTTGCCCACCCTTGGACCTTCCCTCCTTACTAAGATTGTATGTTTTCCCACATACTTCTTTCCATTTCCCTTGGAGGTCTTAGATTGGTACCCCAATCCCGATCTATTATAGTTGGGTTTGATGCTACCCAACACCATGTCTAGACCTTTAGATCCAATCTTGAATCTTTCTAGGATCTTTTCTAATGTATCAAGCCTTGCCCTCAAGGCTTGATTTTTCCTTTCTAATTTCTTGACCTTAGTGTCCACATGTTCACCTTGGACATTTCTAGACCTACCATTCTTTCTAGGCATGTGTCTCCCCTTCTTGGGGTTAATACCTTGATCCTTAGGTGCATAAGTCGTAGGTCTATCATGATGCATGCTCTTTCTAGAATTATGATCTACCTTGTATCCCTATTCCTATCATTATACTTAAATCCAAAATTATGCACCATTAAACATTTCTCATTGATTCTAGCATGCATGGATGGGCCATTTTCATTATTTCTAAAATGTAAGGAAGAACTTGAAATTGAGTTGCATTTTACCCTAGGGTTAGGAATTACCTCCCTTACCCTTGAAGTTCTCCCTTGATGTGAGTTTTGCTTTCTTCTCTCTTCTTTCTCCCATCTCCTAAGGTGCTCCATCTTCTTAGCTCCTTCTTCCTTGGACACTTGGTGTGGTAGTGCCCCTAGCTCACCACACGTAAAGCATCTAATCCTCTTTTTCTTAGCTTGAGCCTCTTCATTCCTACAACCCACCTTAGATTTAACCGAAATTGAAATGGGTTTAGATTTTACCTTCCTTTTACCTTTTGGGCACTTGTCTTCGTAGTGCCCCTTTTCATTGCACACAAAGCACGTGATGTGGTCCTTGGTTCTTGCTTTGGTGGAGGTTGAGGCTAGGTTGACTACTTCTTCAACCTTGGAAGATGTGGAAGCTTCCTCTTGATCCGGAATTGATGAGGGTCTCTCCTCCCCCTCAATTCTTGAAAATTGGTGCCTCTTCTTCTTCTCTTGAGGAGGTTGATGATCTTTCACTTAGCTCCTCCTCCTCACTTGAAGAAGTTGACACTTCTTCCATTTCGCTTGATGATGTAGATGATTCTTTTTCTTTTCCTCTTCTCCACTGTGAACTTACTTCTTCGGGCTTATGTACTTCTTGAGCTTGTGTAGGGTTCTCATGATACTTTTCACTTTGCTCCACAATTCACATGCATTTTGATATTTTCCTACACAACTCAAAATATTGTTAGGCAAAACATTTATCAAGATATTCATTACCTTCTCATTTGCCCTAGGAGTAAGTTTGTTGCTCCTTGAGTCCAATATCGTGGGCGGAGCTTTTTCCCGTGCTTGTCCGTAGGAATTTCAAATGGTTCTTCCACTACCATTACGCATTCCACTCTATCATGAACCACATCTCCATCCTTGACTTCCAACGCTCGAAATCCTCATGATCATAGGCCGGTGGAGTGTATATATCATCCCCAAGCTTGTCTTCCATGATTCTTGCCCTCTAGCGATTGCTCCTTTGGCGGTTAGTCCAAAAAAGAGCGGTCCTTTGCTCTGATACCACTTGTTAGGATCTTTGCCCTAGCTAGAGGGGGGGTGAATAGCGATTCTTTGATTCTTCAACCTACGTTGTTAGTTGCGCAACGGAAATACAAATAAAAACAAACTAACAATGCTAACCAACCAGATTTACGTGGTTCGGAGATGAAACTCCTACTCCACGACAGTCCGTGAGGTGGACGATCCCTTGATCCTTCGGCGGATCGCTCCCCGGATGCTCTCCGGCTATCTCGTGTAGCTCCTTGTGGGTGGAGAAACCTCTCCACAATCCTCTACAAGCACCTGAGCACACAAGGCTACTATCAAGCTTTTTCCAAGCAAGATTCGCCAAGAAACCCCAGCCCGATCGAGTCCCCCTTTAAATAGATTCGGGCTGGAAACCCGCCTACCAGTCGACTGTCCCATGGGCAGTCGACTGGTGCCACTTAAAATCCGACCGTTACACCCAACGTTCGACTTTTCGTGGCTTCCAGGCAACTAGCAGTCGACTGCTCCCAGGGGCAGTCGACTGCCAG
>JAGFNQ010003849.1:226118-279206 GCA_024364735.1 Boesenbergia rotunda | reverse complement strand
ATTCTTATTATATAAAGTTTACTGCACTTATTTTGTATTCAATAATTGTAAACTGGTTTACGAACTTATTAGAATTGCCCGCAGAAAACGGTCAACGACCGTGGGCCTTGGAGTAGGAGTCGACACAGGGCTCCGAACCAAGTAAAACGACCGTGGTTAGCATTGTTTTTGTGTCTTATTCCGCTGCGCACTTACTCTTTTTAAATCCGAACGATTTGCGACATTCACCCCCCCCCCCTCTCTCGCATTTCTCGATCCAACACATTCAATTAGTTGATAGCATAATGTGATAGTTACATATGTGTGATATGTAATCGGTATAATTACCTACCTTCATAGCTAAGAATGACTTGATGGCCACAGTCATGGTTGTTCTTATCTATGGTTGGATATCAACCTATTTGGAGATATTCCTACGATCTCCCAAATTGATAAAAAAGGGTTATTCAATTTGAAAAATAAATAGGATTTTATTTATATATGTTGATACATTCTTTAATCATTCTTCTCACATAAGCTCAATTTGTATTTTTAGGATAATCACTCGATCATGTCTTCTCTAAACTTGCGTTCCATTTTGGACACCAATAAACTGACTGGGCCGAACTACATGGACTGGCTTCGAAACCTAAGGATAGTCCTTAAGGTAGAGAAGCTTGCTTATGTCCTTGAAGATCAACTTCCCACCCATCCTCCAGAGAATGCAACTCCAGACCAATTGTTGGCCTATCAGAAACATGTGACCGATTCTGAACTTGCAAGTTGCATCATGCTAGCCTCTATGGTACCTGAGCTGCAAAAGCAGCATGAGCATATGGATTCTTATACCATCATCTTCCATCTTCATGAGTTGTTTGAAGAGCAGGCGAGATCCGAAAGGTTCGAAGTCTCCAGACTCCTCTTCACCACTAAGATGCAGGAAGGCACTTCTGCCTCGCAGTTTGTGTTAAAGATGTTGGGGTACATTGAGCGACTGAGCGCACTCGGTTTTGCAATGGATCATGAACTAAGTATTGACTTAATTCTGAGTTGTTTGCCCAAGAGTTATTCACAATTTGTGATGAACTATCGGATGAACAAACTAGAGACCACCATTCCTGAGTTGCTCAACCTGCTGAAGACTGTAGAGCCTTCTGTAAAGCCGGATCAAAAGGCGGTACTGTTATTTGGTTCCTCGAAGAAAGGTTCTAAGAGGAAGACCAAAGAACAGAATAAAAGGAAGAAGAAAAAGGCCAAGAAGACTGAAAAGAAACCAAAAGGAACCTGTCATCATTGTGGCAAGGAGGGTCACTGGCGAAGAAACTGCAAGGTTTATCTTGAGTCCTTGAAGAAGAAGGCATCCGATGCCCCATCCTCTTCAGGTATCTTCGTTATTGAATGTCACTCTATTTCCTCAGATACCTGGGTACTTGATACTGGGTGTAGCTCACATATATGTAATGACATACAGGGGCTAAGGAATAGAAGAAGACTCGTCAAGGGAGAAGCGAATTTGCGGGTTGGAAATGGAGCAAGGATTGCTGCTGTTGCCATCGGAACATATTTGCTAAAGCTCCCAACTGGACGTGTCATAGAATTGGATAATTGTTATTTCGTTCCTTCGTTAATAAAGAACATTGTATCTATTTCATGTTTGAATGAAAAAGGTTATCATTTAACTTTTAGTAACAATTGTTGTTACATAACTTTAAATGACGTTCTTTATGGAAATGGAACTTTATGCAATGGTATCTACACGTTAGATTTATCCGGTGACGTTTTCAATATCGAAGTTAGCAACAAACGTGCTTGAATAGATAATCGAATAGACTCCTACACTTGGCATTGCCGTCTTGGCCATGTAAGTAAGAAACGCATGACCTAATTACACCGATGTGCAATTCTGGAATTATTTAAACCCGGTTCATTTGATACATGCGAATCATGCTTAAAAGGCAAGATGACCAAATTACCCTTTTCTGGAAAAGGTAATCCAGTGGGAGAATTGCTTGGTCTAATACATACTGATGTATGAGGACCAATGTCAACTCTTGCACAAGGAGGCTATAACTACTTCATCACCTTTATCGATGATCACTCACGATTCGGGTATGTGTTCTTGATGAAACACAAATCTGAAGCTTTTGAGAAATTCAAAGAGTTCAGAAATGAAGTAGAGAAACAACTTGGCAAAAGTATTAAGATACTTCGATCCGATCGGGGTGGTGAATACTTGAGTCAAGAGTTTCAAGATTATCTAAGGGACAATGGGATATTGTCCCAATGGACTCCCCCGTATACACCACAGCATAATGGTGTATCTGAGAGGCATAATCGAACCTTGATGGACATGGTTAGATCCATGATGAATCATGCAACTCTTCCAAAATCCTTTTGGGGCTATGCACTTAAGACAGCTGTTTACTTGCTGAACAGAGTCCCGACCAAGGTAGTCTCTACTACTCCATATGAGACATGGAATAGTAAGAAACCTCACCTGACTCACCTTAAGATATGGGGTTGTCCCGCTTATGTGAAGCGGACTGCATCAGACAAATTGGATGCTAAGTCTGATAAATGTCTATTTATTGGATACCCTAAGGAAACGAAGGGTTACCAATTCTATCATCCCTTGGAACAAAAGGTGTTTGTTTCAAGGCATGCTGTATTTCTGGAAAAAGAATTTCTTTTACAAGAAAACAGTGGGAGTGGCATTGAACTTGATGAAGTTCAAGAAACTCCAATAGACATTACAGAGACACCTAGTCTAGGCCCACAACCGATAATTCATAGTGATGAGCTATCAGTTGAACCTAAAACAACACCACCTCTTCGTAGGTCTGATAGGGCACGCAATATTCCAGAGAGATACGGATTTCTCGTAAGTGAATCGAACGACGTGTTACTCATAAGCGATGATGGACCTATCAGTTATGAAGATGTTCTGAAAAATTCAGAAAGGGACAAATGGCTTGAGGCCATGAAGTCGGAAATGGATTCCATGTACGAAAATCAAGTATGGGACTTGGTTAACCCACCTGAAGGGATTAAGCCCATAGGGTGCAAGTGGGTTTTCAAGAAGAAAACCGACATGGAAGGTAATGTAGTTACCTTTAAGGCTAGATTAGTGGCAAAAGGATATCGTCAAAAACAAGGAATTGATTATGACGAAACCTACTCGCCAGTAGCTATGCTTAAATCCATTCGGATGCTCCTGGCCATAGCAGCTCATTATGATTATGAGATATGGCAAATGGATGTGAAAACAGCTTTTCTTAACGGAAACCTGCTTGAGGATGTATACATGATACAACCTGAAGGTTTCACATCGGTTGATAAAACCAAAGTATGCAAGCTTCGACGATCCATATATGGACTGAAGCAAGCATCTAGGAGCTGGAACATCCATTTTGATGAGACAATCAAAGAGTTTGATTTCTCACAAAATCCTGACGAACCTTGTGTGTACAAGAAGGTTAGTGGGAGTGCAGTCGTATTCCTAGTATTGTATGTCGATGACATCTTACTTATAGGAAACGATATATCAGTTTTACAGACAGTTAAAATTTGGTTGTCCAAAACTTTCTCCATGAAAGACCTGGGAGAAGCAACCTATATCCTTGGGATTAGAATCTATAGAGATAGATCAAAACGGTTGCTTGGTCTTTCGCAGTCTACATATATAGACCGAGTGCTAAAAAGGTTTGGCATGTCGGAATCAAAGAAAGGTTACCTTCCCATCAGGCATGGGATCAACCTTTCAAAGTCTATGTGTCCGCGCACAGAAGACGAGAGGATTTGCATGAATAAGATTCCTTATGCATCCGCGATAGGATCTATCATATATGCTATGTTATGTACTAGGCCCGATGTATCGTATGCTTTGAGCGTCACAAGCAGATACCAGTCGGATCCAGGAATAGATCATTGGGCGGCTGTCAAGACAATCCTTAAGTACTTAAGAAGAACTAAGGATGTGTTCCTAATATATGGAGAAGGAGATATGGTAATACGTGGGTATACAGATGCCAGTTTCCAGACAGATAAGGATGACTCCAAATCGCAGTCTGGATACGGATTTACTTTGAATAGAGGCGCAGTAAGTTGGAAAAGTTCCAAACAAGACACCGTAGCGGATTCTACCACGGAAGTGGAATATATCGCAGCTTCGGAAGCAGCAAAGGAAGCAGTTTGGATCAAGAAGTTTGTCTCAGAACTTGGTGTGGTTCCAACCATTGATGAAGCAGTGCCGGTTTACTGCGACAACAATGGAGCCATTGCACAAGCGAAGGAACCAAGGTCTCATCAGTGATCCAAACACGTGCTTCGACGCTATCATCTGATCAGAGAGATTATAAGTAGGAATGACATACAAATTGAGAGGGTTCCCACTGAAAGGAATATAGCGGATCCTTTAACTAAGGTCTTGCCTCAAAGCAAGTTTGAGGGACATGTTAGAGCCTATGGTATTGGATACCGTAGCGATTGGCATTAGGTCAAGTGGGAGTTTGTTAGTGATATGAGAGAAGTGTCCTAAGGTAATCGCCTTATGATGTAAACATTTATATTAATAAATGATAATTCACTATTTGAGTATACATGTTTTGTGTATTTGATTGGGATCTTAAACTCAGCTACTGAATGTCCGCAATATAATTCACAGCATAAGAGAATTTGTGATGGGATCACAACTAGTGACTATCTCTAAATGTGCAATTGTGAAGTATTGAAAATATCCCTAGTCGATGAATTGATAAATACGGACACTATCAATTCTGTTGAGACTAGCATGAGTTATTCTCTAATCAGCTGATTCTCACTGGCTGGTGACATTGGAATGTCCGGAGATAAACATGGATGCTAGTTAAGGGAACTAGTTCATTGGAGTGACTAGCTGTAAGACTTCATATGGGAATCTACATGTAGATATGTCAATGAAGTTCTTACTGCAGCTTAAGTGTGATGTTCCTTTGACTTGCGGTGTTCAAGTCATCTTGATCATGGAGACTTATACTTTAACATCTTAAGCAAGCATCTCCAAGGAGGTGTGGACCCAGGATGATTGGGTATAAGCCGAAGTGCCCGAAGATGTTTGAACAGCCTACAAAGGATTCACCACTCCTTGCGAGGAGATGTATACCCAGGCCTATCGTCGGATTGTTACTCAAAACCTCTGGCCAGAGTATATCATGTTTAGAGTGCGAGTCTCTTAAATACATGAGAGTAATTAGAAATCCAAAGGACGAGAAAGACACTACTTGGGCTAGGTGTGACGTAGTCAGCCTAGTGGGGACTGACACATATAGACCGTGTCCTGAACCAAGTGGGTATAAGGTGGTGAAGGGAATGAGACACGAATCATTAGAGCTGCTGAAGGGTTTCAGAATTACTTCTGAGATCAAACCATTGATCTTTCAATTAATTGGGGGTCATGATGTACTACTAGGTGCCACTCATGACCGTTCTATAATTGGTTGATTATAAACAGCCAACATAAATCGAAAGCCTATTTAGTCACACGTACTACGAGTAATCCGAGGGATTTAAAACGAGTTGAAAATTGGATTTTCCGATCAAGAGAAATAAGTCGAATCTGAATTAATCAGAGGCGCAATGGAACATAAAATTGGCTAAGTCTTTTGAAGGTTTATTGGGCGAATTAAATGAGTTTAATTCGCGATGGATGCGGCTTGATTGGCCGGCCAAGGAGGGTGCCAAACCCCCTTGGTTTGGCCGGCCACTTAAAAGGGAGAAAACCAATTAATTTGGTTTAATTAATAAAATAAATCTAGCGCGATTTGTTTTATAAATTATGGATAAATAAATTTGTATAAATAAATTTATAGAAATTTATTTCTTTTTTGGAAATTAAAATAATTCGTGGAATGGTTTATTTTAATTTTATAAAATCAATTATGAATTGATTTTTTCATTAAAAGAAAAATTATAAATTTCTTATAAAATTTATTCCATAATTAAAGAAGAGAATTAATTGTTTTATTATAAAGTTAGTTATAATAAAACTAGGCCTAACGGAATAATTTATAAGAAAATTTATAAGATAAATTTCTTATGAAAATTAATTCCGTTAATTCCATTAAAGAGGAGACTTAGCAAGGGAGAGGTTGCTATATAAAGGAACCAAAGGCTAGCCTTCAATTCCAATCAATAGAGTTGATTAAGAGTTAATCCTCTCCCTCTCTCTCTCTTATTCTCTTCTCCTTCTCCCTCCCATCTAGGGCCGGCGCCCAACCTAGATCTCCTAGGGCCGGCGCACCTTCATTGTTCTCCAAGGAGTTGGCGTGAGCAATCTACACCAAGGAGAAGCCAACCAAGAAGAAGAAGAAGCGGATCACATCTCCTTCCTTCTCGGAATTCGATTCCGTTTCTCGGGTGGTTAGTTTCCTATCTTTTCTCTTGTTCTTCTAGTTGTGTCTTCGGAGAATCTAGTAGTTCTCGTCGGCACAAAACTCGTGGCTTTGCGAAGTCATCCCGAAGAGAACTCGGCGTGGACGCGAATAGAGGCGGAGCTTCCAAGGGACGCTACGGTTGGATCTCGTCCCTTACTTCGAGTTACGAGAGGTACTTAGTAAATTAGTTTACTTTTTCCGCAAAGTTTTAATTTATGATTATGTCAACACATCATAAGGTTGCATGCTAGATACATGGTTAAAATAATTTAGGAAATTATTTTATGCTAATTCTTCCGCTGCACGTAAAAATTTAAAATTTTACGAACCCGTATCCTTGTCGACATGCACCCGGTCCCAACAGAAGAAGTAATTGGTTGAAGCTCCTTGGTGATCTCGGTTCTCGGTAGCTCGTCGCCCACACGACGTCCGGGAGGGAGGGACATAAGGTAGAAGGCTACGAGGTAAAGGAAGGTATAATTCTCTTCCTTTGCTTCTTTTGTTTCTTTGATTATGCTTCATCATTTTATGTGATTGATTAATTGTTATCGTGTTAATTATTTGATAATTAATTGTAATAATTAATCGCATTATGGACCCCAATAATAAACACAGAAATCGGCAATCCACTGTCATCTTTTCCGCGGTCGTTTGGTTAGGAGAATTATAAGGCACGATCTTTGTGATTAGCCAAGTTGTAATTCGTACCGAACGATACGATGACGAGATGATCGTTGGGAGACGGGTCTCCATTCGGATTACATTTTTTAATCCATAGACATGGAGAGGTCTCTCAAGGACGACCAAGTATTCGCTAGGGAAACCCGCCAAGCCATACCCAACAACGTCGGTGGAGCCTTCCATAGGCCTGCCTACCTTCTTCTTGGGGCAAGTGGAGTCAGGACTCCGTTTCCACATTCCCCCTTTCTTCATAAATATAGCCTCCTATTTCAACATCCCCCTTCACCAGATGGCTCCCAATGCTTTTGTTCAAATAGGGCGTGTATATTATCTTCAAAGTCTTCGACCTACCCCTGACCCCTCGCCTCTTTCATTCTTTCTTCATTCCAATCGGCTCTAGAGGGGTCTTTAGCTTTTCAGCACGTCCGGGCCATAGGTTCCTTGGGGGATTCCCTTCCTCGCACAAAGGGTGGAAGGAGATGTTTTTCTTCATCCGACTGCCAGTGTTGCCCTTCAGTCCTCTTCGTTGGATAGAGGCTCTACCGACTCCTCCCTTTTAAGGGGAGTTTCTCCAGAGCCCTGCGTACCAGCGCGCTAGGAATGTACTCTCCGGCATGGAGTTCAGTGGCCCTGGACTGGTGCAGAGTTAGGAGCTCATGTACCGGGCAGGTCTTAGCCCTAAAGTGACCCGAATCAGCCCCAGTCTTGGTATGTTCGTCTTTTTTTTCAATGCCCGTTAGTTCTAATTGATGTTTTCTTGTCTGACTATCGCAAAGGAAGTCATATTCGCCACGGGTGATTAGCCAACTTATCAAGTGGGAGGAGGCTAATTAGGAGGCGCTGACTCCTCCCCCGGTTATTCCTGATGCATCCCCTGTGCCTGCCAAGTCCTTGGTGGGGACCGCTGAATCGTCCCATGGGCCTGCTTCGCCCGGGAGGGCAGAGACTACTGTTGCATCCCCGCCGGTTGCGAGCTAAGGGCCTTCTGGTCTGTCGGTTGATCCTGCGGCGGATCTCCCTTCAGGTAGTGGCTCTCCCCCGATTGCTGTTCGTCTGGAGGGGGTTAACGAGGGGTCTTCCCCCCTATCATCCCTTCTCCAGTCCAATTCGTTGGTCGGCAGAAAAGATGGATTTGGAGGGCTTGGGCCTTAGATGGAAAAGGTTGTGCTCCAGTGGTCCTAGCCCCCCTTCCCCTATCCCTGAGGAGGTTGTTTCCCCTTCCGAGGGTGAGGAATCCGTTCTCGTATCTTCCCCCGTTCTGTCAGCCGAAGTTCCGGAGGCAGGCTTTCCGACCCCCGGCTCTTCCTTAGTTGACCCGGCCGAGGCTTCGATGGGCAAGGAGGTATTGCGCACCCAATACCGGACGAAACTCGACTGCCTCAAAAAGAGGTTGGATGCAGCATTGGAGGCTTCCATGCAATCTTTCCCCCCAGTGCAGTTGAAGGAGGTTCCGGCCGAGGGGGCCTTATCCGAGGGGACTTCCAGCTCTGAGGAGGGTGACTCCGACCCCTCTAGCTTACCTCTTGAAGCTCCTGGTGTCCAGCTACTTCCTCCTCGCAGGGGACTATAGTCGTTCGAGGGACGGGCTGACACATCAAGGTCCCAAGGAGGAGCAGCTGTACGGGTCTCTGTTGGACCCTTAACCACTCTTCGGGAGACCCTTCTGAAGGTGTAAGTTACTGTTACATAGGTTGTTCTCTTGTATTATCCGTAACTCCTTGGTGTAATGACAGGCAGCTGAAGACTGTCTAACAGCCGACCAAGGTTTATACTCCTGACCCCAGGTTGAAGCCTTAACCCCCTGGGACATGAGAGCGGAGGCCACAGCTGACCACGAACGTCGGGCGGGACTTATGCAAGCGGGAATCAGCAGAGTCCTCCGTACGAAGGTGGAGCATCTGCTGGCCAGGGAGTCCTCTCTTCAGAATTCTAGGCACCGAGAATGCTTGGCGTCTGAGAAAGCGGTGGTCGTTACCAATGACCTGCTCCGGGTGACGCAAGAGCGGGATCAACTTCAAATGAGAGAGAGAAGTTGTTGGGCGATGTCCGACTGATGGAGGCCTCGACCGAGAGGTTGAATGCATGCATTCAGAACCAAGTGCAGCAGCTTGGCCAGAAGGAGTTTGACCTTATTATGGCGACTGATAGCATGTCTGTCTTTGAGGATGATCTAGCCCAGGCTTGCTCGGAGGTATGGGCCACGTCGGACAGGCTTAGGGAGGCACTGGCAGAGCAAGATAGAATGTCTGCCGAGGTGGAACAGCTGAGGCGCGCCAAGGAGGCTGCAGAGGGCGAGTTGCGTGACCTTCGAGCGGTTGAGACTTCCAGACCCAGAGAGGCTGAGGCAGACTTCAAGGCTATGTTCCTGGAATCGGATGAATTCCACGCTATCATCGCTGACCAGGTAATGAAACACTTGCAGCAAGGTTTCCACGGGGCCATTGACCAGTTGAAGAAGGCTCAATTTCTGCCTCCAGATGTGAACCCAAGTTTATGAGCGCTGGTCGAGTTTGGAAGGAACTCTTCCCCGAGGGTCGAGAGTTGTAGGATTATGTGTTGGCCAAGGGGCTGGGTCTTACCATACCCATTTTGATTGAAATGATAACATCTCTTTACCTTACTATCTCGTGCATGCTTTTGAGTCTGGTTCCATGTGTCCTTTGTCTTTGCTGCGAGGGCTCAGAGAATAGAAAGATAGAAGTTTTTCGGGGTTGATTCTGGGTACGGATCTCCCAAGGTAACACCCCAATCCCAAGTGTCAGGCTCACATTTATTCCCCTATGGGGCCCTCGTCAACTCTTCTCTTTTGAAGAATGTTGGCAGCCTCTGAACCGTCGCCCACACAATCACTTGAATTAACTCATAAAGAGTTGCGGGTTCCTAGGCGCGGCGAAGGCATGCCAATCGATGTGACGCTTCAGAGTTGGCGTCCGTTGCTGTTCCCGCGACACGCCTGCATTAAATGCACGGAGAGGCAGTGGTCACTATATATAGGGGGAGAAGGGTGAACCGTCCTTCCCCATTCATTCCGCTTTCCTTCCCCTGATAGACTCGTTGTGGCGAGATGTCAGTGTCCTTTCCTCTGCCCCTTTTTATGGCGGGAGTTGTCGATACCGCCGGGGAGGGTAGCGGAGACACAGTAGTGTTTCTTGCTGAAGGGCCCAGCGGAGGTGGAACTTTATGTTTCACACTACTTGTTGGGGAGCATAGCGGAGATGATGTCCGGGGTCTCGCTGAAGATCCTGGTGGAGGTGGGGCCCCGGGTCTAGCCGAGGAGTCCAGAAGGGATATTATGTGATCTGCCAGGGAGCATGGCGGAGATGACATTTCCTACTGGTTCATCATCTGCCCCTCCCTGGGCGGCCAATGGTGGTACGCCCCTTGCTTGCCCCAAACGTCATCCCCTTCTAACTGCTCGTTTCTCCGAATTTTGGGAATCGGATGGCATTTGCCTGGGATGGTGCAGTACCATCATCCGGAGAGGAGGGGTTGCAACCACTGCTTCCTCTCCTTTCCTTTTTAATGTTTTAGTCATCCTTGATTCTGGATGCATCTTTGCGAGAAGAAGTAGTCGGGGGTCTTTAGACCCATGTGTTACCTCAGGCATCCTCATCTGTTAATGGTTACGCGGACGAAGGACCGAGGGGTTTCCACTACGGCCGAGGATTCAAGGATTTCGACCATAACGCGTGTGGATCCCCACTCACTGATTATTGGGGGCGGTTTCGAGCCAAGCGATTCTGCGGGGATGTTGCAGTGGCGAAGAAAAGCCCGAGTAGAGGAGTGATTCTCCTTACCGGATCTTCTGATTGTATCTTTGGTACTTCTCTGAGATGTTGGCATCAATGTACTTCCCATATAAATTGAGGAAAATGTTTGTTACCTTTGGCGTGTGCAAGCTTGTATGAATGTTCTGATGTCTCGCTTATTCCCCTTTTGCCGGGTAGATCATGTTAACCTTTATCTTCGCAACGCAACTTGTCCTAGGCCAGAGTCTCTATGACTTGGTCGGGTATTTGCATAGTCCAGCTTAAGTACCCCGGGCATCCGCAGCCCCGCGAGGTATTAGGGATTTTGATTCTTGGTTGGGAGTCCGTAGACCCCAGACCAAGCCTAAGTACCTCGGGCATCCGCAGCACCGCGAGGTATTAGGGTTTTCATTCTTGGTGGAAGTCCGTAGCACCCAGACCAAGCTTAAGTACCTCAGACATCCGCAGCACAGCGAGGTATTAGGGTTTCTATTCTTGGTTGGGAGTCCGTAGCTCCCAGACCAAGCCTAAGTACCCCGGGCATCCGCAGCACCATGAGGTATTAGGGTTTTGGGTACTTGGTCGAGCATCCATAGCACCCAAACCAAGCCTAAGTACCTCGGGCATCCGCAGCACCACGAGGCATTAGGGTTTTTTATTCTTGGTTGGGAGTCCGTAGTAACCCAGACCAAGCCTATGTACCCCGGGCATCCGTAGCACCGCGAGGTATTAGGGTTTTGGGTACTTGGTCGAGCATCCATAGCACCTAGACCAACCCTAAGTACCTTGGGCATCTGCAGCAACACAAGGCATTAGGGTTTTTAATTCTTGGTTGGGAGTCTATAGTAACCCAGACCAAACCTAAGTACCCCGGACATTCGCAGCAGCATGAGGTGTTAGGGTTTTGAGTACTTGGTCGGGCATCCATAGCACTCAGACCAAGCCTAAGTACCTCGAGCATCTGCAACACCACGAGGCATAGGGTTTTTGATTCTTGGTTGGGAGTCCGTAGCAACCCTGACCAAGCCTAAGTATCTCGGGCATCGCAGCACCGCGAGATCTTCAGTGATACCCCGACTTGTTCCACTTCCTCCGAGGTTTGGTGTCTGCCTCCTCACTGAACTTCTTCAAGGCGTGACACTCCTCAGTGGAGTGTGTTGAGCTACCATGAAAACCACAATACTTCGGCAATGGCTCCGGCTGCTCGGTATCCACCGTCTCAACCAGCCGACGCCTACCCGCCCACGGATCCTTCCCGAGGTGAAGGTCCTTTCCTCGAGTTGGAGCTGGGGGCTCCCTCCTTTCCGACCGGGGAACAGCTAGAGGGAGGACTCCGACTCGTTCCTTGCGACGGGCGTATTATACCTCCTCCACGTTAACGTGCTTGACGGAATGCCCCAGCAAGTCATCGAAACTAACGGGGGGCTTCTTCACCAAGGATCGGAAGAAATCCCCTTCTATGAGCCCTTGGTTGCAAACATTGACAAGGATTTCTAACATTGCATTGGGCACGTCTTGCGCCACCCTGTTGAACCGCTGGATGTACTCCTTGAGCGGATCCTTCGGTTTCTGCTTGAGGGCGAACAGGTTGAGCGTCGTCTTCTAATAGCGACGACTACTAGCGAAGTGGTGGAGGAAGGTGGTTCTAAACTCCGCGAAAGAGTTGATAAAACCTTATGGCAGCCTCTGGAATCACTGTTGAGCTGCTCCAGACAGGGTGTTTAGGAACACCCGACACTTGACACCATCAGTATACTGGTGCAGGAGTGCCGCGTTCTCAAACTTGTAGACGTGATCTTTCGGATCCGTCTTCCAGTCATAATCGGTGATCCCAGTCCCACGGAACTGCTTCGGCATGAGGTCTTCGACAATCTCAGATGAGAAGAGAGTAGAGGGAACCTTATGAGAGGCCTTAGGTTCCTCCCTTTTCCCTTGTCCTTCTTCGTGCCTCTGCGCGTTGGAGGCTACCGAGTGGGCCCTCTCGATGTCTCTAGGAGAGTCTCTTTGGGGACCTGGGGTTGCTCCGTCTCGTCGTCCCACTGGGGTGACGGATCTCCGTGAGTGCGAGATGGAGACTCTAGGGATCTCCTGCCGCGCAGGAGCACCTTGCTGTGAGGCAGCTTGTTCGACTTAGTGCTACTCAAGCGCTTCTTTGACGGCGTTGGCCACCAAGCGATCGAGTTCCTCCCTTGTAAGTGTTGGTGCATGTTACATCAGCGATGTCCTCCTCTAAGTGTTTTAATGTTTGACAAATACTTAAGTCAGTGATACATTGAACAAGGAAGGGGAGTTAAGAGAGGAGTAACAAAATGAACCAAAGTCCTAGTAAACCTAGGCAATAAGTCCTGGTTCAAAGAGTTGGGCACTAAGTCCTGATCATGGATTGGGTACTAAGTCCTGGCAAAGGGTTGGGCATCGAAGACCTGACTGGAAGTTGGGCACGAAGTCATGGTCGAGGACTGGGCAAGAAGACCTGGCCGAGGGTTGGGCACCGAAGACCTGGTTCGAGGAATTGGGCACGAAGACCTGGCCGAGGGTTGGGCACCGAAGTCTTGGACCTAGGGTTTGGGCACGAAGTCTTGGTCTGAAGGACTGAGCAACTTAGCTGAGCGATAACTAAGCACAGAAGTAGAGACGGGTCAGAGTTTGGACGTCTCGAGATCCGAGAGTATCGGAGACTAAGCAAAAGTCCACCCGAAGGACGGGGTGGCAACCGTGTCCTGAAAGGAGTAGGTGAAAGGCGCGTTATCGGGGGTGGGAACTTGCGTCAGTTCGACCTAGGGTTTCGTGAAAATTTGAAGTCGGAACCAAGTCCTTAAGGCTAATATTGTGTGTATATTTGCTTTGTATTTGTGTATCTTGCAGGTACCAAGAATGGAAGACAAAGTAGGGAAATCACACAGAAGGCGGCTGGAAGCCTTGAAGCCAGGCACCCCCATTGATGGGGGCGCCCAATAGCATCCAGGTGCCCCCATCAATAGGGGTGCCTGGCTCAAAGAAGAAAACCAGAGTTAGTCGAAGAAGGCAGAACATGCTTGCATTCAGGCGCTCGGGATGATACAGGCGCCCAAGTTGAAAGCTGTATTTGCTGTTTCGAGTTCGAAGCAGAGATAAGCTTTCATTCAGGCGCTCGGGAGGTCTGGGGCGCCCTGGTCAAAGGTTTTATCAGCTGCAATGAGTTCGGCGCGGAGATAAGGTTTGACCAAGCCCATAGGGGCGCCCCCATCATCACAGGCGCTCGTATGAAGCCTATAAAAGGGGCTTTGACCCCTCAGCTTCAAACACAACTTCTACATTCATTCTAAGCCATGCCGTGCGAAGCAAAAGCGATCAAACGAAGCTCTGCGGCCAAGGAAGCTCCAGGAGGAAGTGTGTGATGCTTCGGAGTTCCGGATTGGCCGGATCGTCTGTTTTTGTTTGGTTTGTTTTAATTCAAGTTGCATTTCAATTCGTATCTTTTTGCTTGTATATCAATTGTAAGACGGGTTTTCTCTGCCTCCGGAAATTTCGAAAAGGAGACCAATAGTGGACTCACGTCGAGTACATAGGCCTTGGACGTACTGACCCTGGGGGGTCGGGAATCAAGTAAATAAATCCTGCGTGTCTATTGTCTTGTTTTTCGTTATGTTATTTTCCGCTGCGTATTTGCTCTTTCTTATCTAAAAAATTTTCATAACGATATTCACCCCCCCCCCCTCTATCGTTTTCTTCGATCCAACAGTAAGGACAATGGGTTGTCCCTTCGGTCTTGCCATCGGTGCTCCTTCAGGTGCTTTGCTGGTTTCTCACAGACGACGCCAAACTTGTTCCGGAAGGAATCGACATCGATGGCCAGTCACCGAGGTTCAGCCCACGTGGATGCTGACGGGAGGGGAGGAACTCTGCGCCCTGTGAGATCAACACGAGCGTTAAGGGAACACGTCGGAGGTTGTCCGACGAAGCCCACTCCGACACTCAAGTCAGTGCCTCGATAGAGAAAAGTATAAGACAGAAAAGACTGTATGAGTTGTAGAGAATGCCTAACCCTCTTACCGGAGGCGTTGGACTACCTTTTATACCTGCGGCGGCTACCTTGGCGTGTCCCATGCTCCATGCCATGTCTCCCCCCTTCATCGGTTACAGGATATCATTTGAAACGGTCCACATTGCCATTAAGTGAGACCCATTGCGATATTGAAGGGTCATGATGACTCCGCGCTAGCGGGGATGCTTATCCATATATCCGAGAAAAAAGGAGGGGGGAGCGTTACTTGAGGTCGAATGTTGCTTGGGCTCCGTTTCCCTGAGGTGATCTCGGGGTCTTCTGGCCGGGGCGATCCGAGGTGATCTTGGGATCCGACCTCCCGGGGTGATCCCGGGAGGGATTTTTTGGTCTGACCTTCCAGGGCGTGTCTCCCGAGGGGGCCCTGGAAGCTCTTCTTCTCGAGAGTGTCCCGAGAGCTCTGAGAGAGGAGTCGCTAAGATTCGTCACGTTTTGCCACGCAGGTTTTTCATCCCACGTACCTGCAACGGGCTATTCAACCCTATCAATTACTTTATGCAAAATTTATTCGAATTTGTTATAAGTCCTAAACTTTGGATTCAAACTCAAACGACTCCTCTCCTCAAGCCACGTAAAATTTTTATTTTTATTTTTTACCTACGTATTTTTTTTTATTTTAACTCCCTTACAACACTCTAATATACATTAGAGTCTACCTTATTTCTCATTAATTCAACATATTTAAAATAAAATTTAGTATATTTATTATCAAATTAAATTCGATTCTTTTTCGTTTGTCATAAGAGAACAGAAACCCATATTATAAGTTAAAAAAAATCAAAATGAGTTATAATTCATTTAAATTCAATATCATTTAACTATAATTGAATATATTTTTTATTCAATTAAGCATGACTCTTTTTCTCCCTAATTAATCATACCAATCGATCGGCTTAGGCTGAATAAATTACATCTTAGTTTGAACATTTTGTGTAAATAAAAATAAAGACGGTTAGATAAATCGGAGAGTATTAAGAAGTTGTAGCAAAGAAAAGTTTACATGTAACGGTGAAGATAAATTTATCTTGATGTGAAGACTGAGAAGAGAGTTGAGTTTGATATTAAATATTTTAAAGATAATTTACTGTTTTTATTTTAACTCCCTTTCAACTCTTTAATATACACTAGAGTCTACATTAGTTCTCATAAATTCAAAATATTTAAAATAAAATCTAGCATATGTATTATCAAATTAAATATGATTCTTTTTTGTTTGTTGTGAAAGAACAAAAGCCCATATTATAAGTTAAAAAAAATTCAAAATGAGATATAATTCATTTAAATTCAACATCATTTAATTATAATTGAGTATATTTTCTATTCAATTAAGAATGACTCTTTTTCTCCCTAATTAATTGTACCAATCGATTGACTTAGATTGAATTATTCTAATTTAACTATAATTGAGTATGTTTTCTATTCAATTAAGTATGACTCTTTTTCTCCCTAATTAATTGTACCAATCGATTGACTTAGGCTGAATCGATTGGATTATTCTAATTAAACAATGTTGAATTTAGAATAAATTACATCTTAGTTTGGATATTTTGTTTCAAAAAAATAAAGACGGTTAAATAAATCGGAGAGTATTAGGGAGTTATAGCAAAGAAAAGTTTAAATGCAGGGGTGAAGATAAATTTATTTTGACATGGAGATTGAGAAGAGAGTTGAGTTTGATGTTAGAGATTTTAAAGATAATTTACTGTTTTTATTATTTAAAACTATTTATAAAATTCAACTAGAGAAGAAAATAGTTGATGCAGTTAAGAATTAAACCGAGAGTTCCACAATTGGTACAGTTGAACAAGTACATCTTGATCAAGGAACATTTCGGTCAAACCAACAAATCCAGTCCTAGATACACCTGCTTCTGCCCATGGCATCAAGCAACAAAGACAATCACAACACCTGCAACAATGGAGTCGAATGAGTTCTCCGAGTCCTGTGTTCCTCCGCGACGAGAGAAGCAGCAGATTTCTGTTCCTTTTCTCTGGGAAGAGAAGCCAGGGAAGCTGAAGAAAGACTGGATCGTCGAGACAGCCCCCATTGCCTTGCTTCCATCCCCTGCAAAGCTTGTGGTTTCTGTGCCATTTGAATGGGAGGAGAAGCCCGGGAAGCCGATACTCCAACCGGAACCGGCTAGAGCATTGCCAAATTCAACCGCTTCCAATGGTACGAATCCTCTTCCTGTGCCAGATCAGTACGTGAACCCTTTCGTCGATGAGAAGAACAAATCCTATCTGAACCCTTTCGAAGTGGAGGAAGGCCAAGCTGTTGAATCAGATCTTGAGGCCTTCACTTTTGGGTTGAGTGATGAAGTCCCTGGTGTGGAAGCAACTCCATTCTTCGACATCATGGCAGCTGCTTGGGAAAGTTTCAGTGAGGATGGCTCCTACTGGAATGAAAACCTTCACACTGCATCAGAAACAGATGATCATAGCAGTTCAAGCGGCGCAGCAGAAGCAGAGGTCATACTCCCAGCTTCTTTACCTGATACTAGCTTTCTCAACAACCATGGCAAAGATCATACTCCATCTTCAGTGACTGCCTGCCCTGAACCATTTCTGTTAAAGAAATTCGACCACGAACACGCTGCCATTGCAAAAACATTTACCCTCGAAGAACTCATGATGCTGAGTCACAAATTGAGTTATAGAAGGAAACAAACCGATGTTAGAATGGTAACCTACTTTGCTTTAGCATTTTAGCTACATAAATATAGTGCATTCGACTAGGTAATATTTCAAGAGCTAGAAAATAGATTGTATTCAAACACACTGTTAACAGAACAATCTTTACTTCCACATAAAGGTTTGTGTAGATTACAAAAATGAAAACTCTCATGGTTCTCCATTCTAAACCAGATTATTCATTACAGGAACACTCGAAGAGCATACCCACATGCTTCCCTTTCATCCGCAATAGCAACAAAACAAGGGCCTCATATCTAGGGATGGAAATAGGCCAGGCGGCCTGTCAGGGGCCTGTGGCCTGGCCTGCATTTGGCCTGGCCTGGGCCTGTTAAAAATAAAATAACAATCAGGCCCTTTTAAAAGCCTGTTTTTCTTATCAGGCCAGGCCCAGGCTCAATTTAAAGCCTATGAGGCCTGACAGGCCGGCCTGGGCCTGTTAAAATTAAATGATACAAATTATCATAATAGAGTTTTGATCCTTAGACCTCTGCGAGCAAACTCTTATCTACACCCTACTAGCCAACACACCACAAATATATTTTCATTATATCATACATATTTTATATATTTACTTTGGAAGGAACATATATATTTATGGTATTTTAAACTAATTTGTTAAATTAGTATTTTGGATAATCGAATTAAATTATAGGCTTTGTAAACAGGCTACAGGCCAGGCCAGGCTATTGAACAGGCCAGGCTCAGGCCTAGAATAAAGCCTGTAACAAGCCACAAGCCAGGCTCAGGCCTGTTTGCTATTATACAGACCTGGCCTGTTAAGGTGAAAGCCTGGCCTGGCCTGGCCTGGCCTGGCCTGGCCTGTTTCCATCCCTACTCATATCAGAAGATGGTAAGTAAAAAATTCATCACCCAGCATCATTCTTCCCAAGATCAGTAGTGTTCCTAATATAAACCACATATACGGTAAAAAACATTGAAGAATCGAACAGTATTTACACTAACAAAATTGACGGTGGCTGCTGGAAAGGGTGTCAAGATAGACTTGCTTTAAGATTTCCCTTGCATCGAAAACATTTATGTATGTTGAATGTTGAAGCCTTGTACTTATCCAACACAAAATTATTAGATTTCAGCTTCAATAAACTTATTGCCTATGAATTACTCTCTTTAAGCGCTCCATCAGTAGAAGGACATCATTAAGAGTCAATGTTGTGAAACATAAATGAAACCATCCAGGTTCAATGCAATGACATGCAGTTCCAGATGTTATGTGGATTTTAGCTGAATCAAGCATAACCTTCCAAAGTTCAAACTCTCCTTTCTCGCTGTATGATTTCATGAACTTGCTCATATCCATCCAACAGTAAAACCACCAGTGCTTTTGATACACTGAACTCCTAACTCCATCAGGCCGCTGACCAACAATGTATACATTATTCGAAGTCTCTCTCTGTTCATCTTAAGGTACTCTGCAATGAACTTGACATCTGCGAGCATTGAGATAAGTGTTGGGTTGGAGCAGACGTGGAGGAGAACCTAGATAATCTGGAGGCTGCTGCAAGTACACATTCGTTGAAGGAGTATACAATGCCAACCCCAAAGCCTGGAATACAGAAAACTTTAGATAAGGAATAAACTATATGAACCCTCGTTCTATCAACACCATCTGTGTTTAAAATCTCTGCGATGCTCACAAACTCCTCATTTCCATGAATTGAGCCAGCAGAAGTTTCATCAGCTATGATATGTATGCTCTTCTCAGTAGCAAAATCAATAATGTCAAGCAGTGTTTCTGTACGAAGCAAGTTGCCCACTGGGTTTGAGGGGTTTGAGAAAAGAATTCCACACGCTTTTACACTTCGATTTTTTGCCTGAGTGTATGCCCTTTCAAGTGAGGCAATGCTTATGCTAAAGTTATCAGTGCTTCGACATGGGACGGGTATCAACTCTATGCCAGCTCGCCACCTTATATTTCCATCATACCTGCAGTCAGAAATGTTAAATTGTAAATATGATGTCTCAATTATAGAAGGAAGTTCGCAATCCAACTGGACCAATTTTACCCTGGATGATATGGTGAAGGAACAAGAAATGCATTTCCAGTATCTGCTAGGCAGAAACTGAGAATCTCAATTGCTGGAGTTGCACCGGACGTCAATACTATGTGTGACGGATCAAACGAGACTGACCCTTGCATCACTTGCCCCATGAGTCCAGCAATGGCCTGTTGGAAAAAATATTTCATAATAGAAGAGAAAAAATCAAAACACAAAGAGTATACAACTTGTGCTAGATCAACTGAGAAAAAGGCATGGAAGTGAAACATAAGCCATTTCAGCAAACCGGAAGCATTATAAAGAATGCCATCATCATAACATCATTTGTTTAAGCAAAAGCATTATCAGATCATAAGCAAACAACTTTTTGATGTTCCCCCTTCATCATAGTGCAAACAAATATAGCCCTAATAAAGCAAAAAACAATAAGTTACTCAATGTCAATTAGGAATTCAATTTTCTAAAATTTTCGACAAAAAGATTACACTGGCAGATTTTTCTTCTGGAGTATAGGTTTATTAAGGTAGTTTTCTCCTTTTATGTACGGGATTATTACTTCCCTACAATATTGTCTCCAAAAGGGACTCCACTATCCCATCTTGATCATTTACTTCATAATAATATTTTCTTAAGAGTTTGATTCACTACTAGAAGCCTAGCAATATACTTAGGGATCAAATTTTAGGGCTGTTCTGGTTACATGAATGACTGACAAAGGTATAATAAAGAGCAACAAGATCTACAAGCATTATAAGTCACATCCACTAATTATAATTTAACGCCTTTTGAGGAATAGAAAGAATATATTCACAAAGAAAACTCAGAAGCAAAAATCTGAATAATGTAAGTTATTGGAGTACAAACAAAAGTTAGAAATTATCTTCCATGTGAAACAAAATGATATTTAGATGCCTCTAAATAATCAGTATTGACGATGCATTAGGAATCTACTCGTAAGGGAGTAAAGCAGCACCAAAGGGCCATAGCATTTTGGGTCGGATTGTTACAAGACATCGGAAACTGGTACCCCAGCTTTGGGTCATGTTGGGATTGAAGGAGTGTGAGGAAGCAAAAGCCTAAGATTGTTTCCTTGGCATTTTTGGTTGGATTGAACTTCTCCTTGGATCTCTATAATTAGTTTTGTTACCATGCTACATGTCAGCCTTCTCTAACCTTGGTTTCTTCAACTAACTAGTCGTGGCTTCTTCCTTTAAAACCTAGTGATGTATGATTTCAGATATTATGTCCTTAATACAGCCAACAAAGACAAAGTCACAAAACTAGAAAAGGATTCACGGGTGCCCAGAGAACAGTTGGCTACAATAAATATATCAATTGCCCATCGATTGGTAACAAACATGATACTCCAGAAGTGAAACTGCAAGAAAGAAAATAAGAAATGGAACAGACAGCAACTGCTTCAATTGAAGCAATATCTACACACGAAGAAAAGTAACTTTTATAGCGCACAACTTTAGAACTAGCTTCTAAGACAATGTAAAGACATAATGAGGCACTTCAAAATCACAAAGAAAAAATAGCGAGAAAACTCACGTAAAGTTATCCTAAAATGCCTTAAACATGTTAACAATAGACAATAGTATAAGAGTGATCTTTGCTCACCGTCTTGAATTCCAAAGATCCATCAAAGGGCTGGAAGGTAACCAATCCTTTAATGCTCAATGCGCCGTGCCGTTGGTCAAACATCGTATCCTTGCAATTTTTGGCAAACCAGTCGTCAATCAAATCAAACGACAACTGCATTGAACGACGGGAAAGATGTAAAGAAAAGGAATTATTTGAAGACCAAAGAACCCTAAAAAACTAATTTGGGGGTGAGGACAAGAGAGCTACACGGTTCTCCACCAGCCCAAGCTGCATAACCCCATCGGGATTATCGAAAGGATGGTAGGGATCCTCCAAGAACCTCTTGTCACCATCAGCATAAGTCGAATCGCCGGATTTGGCGATCAAACCGGCGCGGGCGGAGACGGCGGCGTCGCGGGCGGGCAGACGCCTGCGAGAGGAGGAGCGGACGACTCCGCGGTGCTCGGGGGCGTCAGCGGGGGGATTCAGCGGTGGCGAGCGGTTCCGCTTCAGGTACATCTGGAAGGCGTAAAAGAGAACGCAGGGGAGGAGGGAGCCGAGGACCAGCCCCCCGCCGCCGTGTACGATGCCCTGGAGGGGGACAATGAGGCGCATGGCAGCGCCTCCCCCTCCGCCACCGGAGCCGGGAATCAGCGCCTGCTCCTCGGTGTCGGCGGAGGGCTGCTCCGACGAGGGCTCGCCGTGGCGGGTCATCGACGGAGGCGGAGGACGCTCGCTTATCGTTTCAAGTGTGGTTGATTTGTCAAGGCACCAACAAGAAGCCACACTGCTTTCTCTTTATAGCATAAATAATAAATTAATAATTAATCGACAATTACAATGAATAAAGATAAAAAAAAAAACTTTTGAAAACATGGAGCGAAAGGATGATTAATTATTATTCTAAATATTCATAATTTAATCATCAATTATATTGTATTTTGTAAAAAAAAATCTCCAAATGGAAAGCGAACCTTAAGACGTTGGACTTATAAACCGTATTAACGCTTCCTGATTTATCCTGACGATAAGTGAGAAATTTCCGTGAAGTCGAGTCGGTCGCTTGAGGTTCGACATTACTAAACCTCGTTAATCATTTGTATTTGATCAATTAAGCCTTGGAGTTATGGTAAAGGGTGATTAGTTGTCTCACGATTCAATCCCTAGCTACGATAAGCTTTGTATGAATTTTTCCTCTAAATGAGGTTCGTAATCGTGAGATGTTGGCCTTCTCAATCACTCGTCTGAGCGTTTTTCGATTTACCCTAATAGTCGATAGTAAATTTTAGTTAAAAATTTTTCTGGAGCTAGGTTAATTGTCTATATTCGACTTATATATATATATATACTAGTATAATACCTGTGTGATGCACGGGAATCTTACCCAATTCAAATAACATGTTTAGTGATAATATATATATATGTCAATTTTTATAATTAAATGAAAAAATTAAAATGAAAAGTAATTTTATTTCATCATGGATTCATGTTAATTTAAGATATAGTATTATTTTTTATAATATAAGATATTAATGATGATCATAAATTTTATAAGGGTGGTGGATATGGATGTGATCTAAAGGGTCCAGATTTTTTATTAAATAGTTTGATAATTTGTAATTATCTTTGTTAATTTCCTCTATCATATTGAGACAAAATCACCATATATGATGAAATATATATTTTATCAATGGATCCTCTAATGGATCCTCTTAAAATGTGTTATGGACAACCCACATGGCTTGAGGAAAAAATAAAAGATGGAATACATAATTTGGAATACATAATTTATCTATCGATCCTCTTAAGATTTACAGATCGTCTTCTTCCTCATCCGTTTTAATAATGATAGAAGATTATTGTAATTAATGAGGTTTTGATAGAAGATTATTGTAATTAATGAATTATGCTATGGACAGTTCACGACAAATCATCTCCCCCCTCATCCGTTCAAGCCTGGTATTATTTTCAATTATGCTAAATTTACATCTGCGATCTTAATCCCACCCATATATTTAATATTTGATATTTTGCTTTGATAAGGATGTGTCAGGCCTGTGCTATAGTGCAACACACAAGTAACACATTGATACCCTAACAGTAAGCTACTATGATGGGCATTCTCTCATATAAAAATTAATTTAATATCAAAGTGGACCAATGACCCACATATCAGATAGTAAACTGATAAGAACAGATACTACACTTGATCTTAGCCAAAAGGCTGAGAAAGGTATGAATTGCTTTACCGTTCTTTGTCCATTTTTATAATTGCTTTGTGTGTAATTCGCCTTGGTAACTTCAGATGTGGGACTATCATTTTTCTTAAGATCTGAATTTTTCTTTTTAGAATTTGTAATTATATATTTTCTTTTGAATTTTATGCTAAATCTACATCTGGGATCTTAATCCCACCCATATATTTAACATTTGATATTTTGCTTTGATAGGGGTGTGCAGGCTAACATTTGATATTTTGCTTTGATAGGAGTGTGTCAGGCATGTGCTATAGTGCAACACACAAGCAACACATGGATACCCTAACAGCAAGTTACTATGATGAGCACTCCCCCATATAAAAATTAATTTAATATCAAAATGGATCAATGACTCACATATCAAATATTAAACTGATAAAAATAGATACTAGTTTTTAAAATCTAAATTTTTCTTTTTAGAATTTGTAATTATATATTTTCTTTTGAATTTATATTTTTAAGACTTATAATTTTATTTTATGAATTTTTAAAATTTGAAGAATAAGAAGATATAGTTACTAATAAGCTTTGAAATTTTTTTAGGTATAAAACGAAAAAAGGACATTAAAATAATTTAATTTTGGGATTTACCAAATCAATTGAGAGTTAATTAGTAAAGGGCACATGTTCTTTATTAAATAGTTTGATAATTTATAATTATCTTTGTTAATTTCCTCTATCATATTGAGACAAAATCATCATATATGATGAAATATATATTTTATCAATGGATCCTCTTAAGATTTGCTATGGACAACTCACGTGGCTTGAGGAAAAAATAAAAGATGGAATACATAATTTTGCTATGGATAACCCATGACAGATTGTCTTCCCCCTCATCCGTTTTACTAATGATAGAAGATTATTGTAATTAATGAGGTTTTAATAGAAGATTATTGTAATTAATGAATTATGCTATGGACAGTCCCTCCTCCCTCATCCGTTCAAGCCTGGTATTATTTTCAATTATGCAAAATCTACATCTGGAATCTTAAACCCACTCATCTATTTAACACTTGATATTTTGCTTTGATAGAGGTGTGTCAAGCCTGTGCTATAGTGCAACACACAGGCACACATGAAAACCCTAGTAGCAAGCTACTGTGATGGGTCATCCCCCATATAAAAATTAATTTAATATCAAAGTGGACTAATGACTCACATATTAGATATTAAACTGATAAAAATAGATACTACACTTGATCTTAGCCAAAAGGTTGAGAAAGGTATGAGTTGTTTTACCGTTCTTTGTCCATTTTTATAATTGCTCTGTGTGTAATTCAGCTTGGTAACTTCAGATGTGGGACTATCATTTTTCTTACATCAACTCAAGGGAAGCTAAAGACCTATATTTTATTAAAATTAAATTAAATTTATTTTTTATGTATTTTACTGTAATCATTATAACTTATTTAAAAAAATTTTATATAAAAAATTTATATTCGGTTTAAAAAAAGGGACAAGTCTAAAATTTATTAATTATTAATTAAAAAAAATTATTTAGAAAATTTATATTCGGTTTAGGTGGGAATCCCAAATTCCCTATGAATATCACGTCTGTATATAAAACTGTATTATATATATATACATTAGTATAATACCCGTGCGATGCACGGGAATCTTACACAATTCAAATAACATGTTTAGTGATAATATATATATATATATGTCAATTTTTATTATTAAATGAAAAGTAATTTTGTTTCATCATGGATTCATGTCAATATAAGATATAATATTATTTTTTATAATATGAGATATTAATGGTGATCATAAGTTTTATAAGGGTAGTAGATGTGGATGCAATATAAAGTTTACTTTGCTTTGATAGGGGTGTGCTAGACCTATGCTATAATGCAACACACAGGCGACACATGAAAACCCTAGTAGCAAGCTACTGTGATGGGTCATCCCTCATATAAAAATTAATTTAATATCAAAGTGGACCAATGACCCACATATTGTTAGGATCTTTGCCCTAGCTAGAGGGGGGGTGAATAGCGATTCTTTGATTCTTTCAACCTACGTTGTTAGTTGCGCAACGGAAATACAAATAAAAACAAACTAACAATGCTAACCAACCAGATTTACGTGGTTCGAAGATGAAACTCCTACTCCACGACAGTCCGTGAGGTGGACGATCCCTTGATCCTTCGGCGGATCGCTCCACGGAAGCTCTCCGGCTATCTCGTGTAGCTTCTTGTGGGTGGAGAAACCTCTCCACAATCCTCTACAAGCACCTGAGCACACAAGGCTACTATCAAGCTTTTTCCAAGCAAGATTCGCCAAGAAACCCCAGCCCGATCGAGTCCCCCTTTAAATAGATTCGGGCTGGAAACCCGCCTACCAGTCGACTATCCCATGGGCAGTCGACTGGTGCCACTTAAAATCCGACCGTTACACCCAACGTTCGACTTTTTGTGGCTTCCAGGCAACTAGCAGTCGACTGCTCCCAGGGGCAGTCGACTGCTCCCAGTCGACTGCCCCAACTGGCAGTCGACTGCCAATCGACCAGAACCCTTCTGTAGGTTCTGGCAGTCGACTGCCCAACCTGGCAGTCGACTGCCCTGTCTACCAACCTAGGGTTTTGCCTCCCCGAGTACATTCCACTCAGCACTCGACCCCTAGGACTTCCCGAGTACATTCACACAGCACTCGTACTCTCATGACTTGACTGACTTCTCATCCGCAGCCTCGACTGTTGCCTTCGCGCCCTCTTCATCTTCGGCCCTCGTCCCTCGGATGCGCACGCAAGCCTCCAGCTTGCATCCATGCCACCCTTCACGTACGCCTCGAAGTCCGTGCCCATCAGCTCATCGTCCCTGCATTCCAAGGTCCCTCAGATGTGCACACAAGCCTCCAGCTTGCCTCCATGCCATCCTTCACCGTACTGAGGCCGTCCAGTCAAGTCCATATGCGTACCTGTACAACCTGCACACTCAACATACGCATATCAAATACACAAGGGTAAACATAACTTAAACCCTTTGCCCAAACATCAAAACCTATGGTCACAGGGCCGATTGCTCCAACAATCTCCCCCTTTTTGATGTTTGGCAATTCGTTTAAGTTAGGGAAAGCAAGATAGTAGTAAATAGCAAAAACATGCTAAATGAATACACATGCAATGCATAACTGGATCCTATCCAAAGACATCCCACACCTAACCCTCCAAGTTAGGAATTTTACACCTAACCCTCCAAGCTAGGATTTTCTAGCAAACCGGGCTTTTTAAAGCTTCTCCCAAGCTCCCCCTTACGCTGGACTTACAAAGGCTTTTTAAGAACCTCTCCAAGGTTTCCCTTACGCCAAGAAGGGAGCAACCATGCTCCTCCTCAAACTTAGCTCCCCCTAAACCTAGGGTTTCTAGCAAAGGTATTAGTTTCCCACTTAAACACAATATTTCTCCCCTTTGCCATACATAAAAAAGAACCCAATAATTACCCAATTATTGGTTCTTAACATCCCCAATGATCCTACGCACAGTGTACTAGACCCCCATACACTTGTTCCTCGTCATTTGGGCCCAAACCAGCTGCTGATACCCAAATCAGCCTCTTACCAGTCGACTGCCCCCAAGGCAGTTGACTGATACTCTGTCTAATCAGTTTTCTGGCCAAATTTCAGAAACGCACCAGAAATTCCACAAATTTCCAAAAATTTCCAAACTTCGTGGACAACTTTGTGGAACCTATACCTACTTGGGAAAAATACATCTACCCATGTATCTATCACCATTCCCAAGTTTGACACAAAACTCAAAAATTTCAAAAATGAGAATCAAGACAACTAGGAGGCAACCTCCCCCTTTACTCATACCTTCTCCCAATTTTCATTTTTCCCAGGTCAAGTTCTACCCAACTTAACCCCCTAAACACCACGTTGAGTCATACACCACCCAACACTCGAGTTCTTCCCCCTATGACACTCTTATAGCATTGCCCGAGGCAATCTTTCCCTAAGTGCCAAAAAGAACTCAACAAAAGTCTAAAAACTCTAAAGTTTGCAAGCACACTTGCTAGGATATACTCTATCCTAGAAAAATATGATATCATGGAAATATTAGGTGTGCTTGACTTTTGGTACACATCTAAGTTTCTTAAGGATTTTGCATTAAGTATCAACTTTCAAATTCGTTTATAATTCCATGTGTTTGTCGAAACTACCCATCATAATTCGACACATGGAATTGTCCTCAATGTTCCCTGTTTAACATTTAAATCTTAGATACCTAGGGAACCTTATCAATCCTTCTTGATTTCCATAAAATCCAATAAATTCTTATCAAATAATGGGATAACATTTTATTCAAAGAATATGAAATCAAAACCAAGAATTTTAGTCCTAAACCATATCCCATAACCAAATTTGCAATTTCTGATTAGCCAACATTCTCATTTTCCATTTCAGCCTATGGACCAGTCGACTGCCCATGGGGCAGTCGACTCCCAAACCTCACAGAATGTTTTCGGGGCTGGATTCACTTCGGACCAGTCCAGTCGACTGGGATGGTCCCAGTCGACTGGCTCCAGTCGACTGGGGTATTCCCAGTCGACTGCCCTTCAGTTTTTCTTGCGTACAGAGATCCCGGTCGACCTCCCAGTCGACCCCCAGTCGCCTGCCACCAGTCGACTGGTATCTGAGCCAGTCGACTGGTGGCTGAATTTCAGCCCTCTTTGGTGAATTTCAGAATTGTCGTAAAAATTCTACAAATCTCCAAAAATTATGAAATTTCGTGGGGAGATTTGTGAAGCCAATATCTACTTGGGAAAAATATGTTTCCAAATAAATGTACTCCAAATCCCAAGATTGGCACGAAACTCAAATATCTCTAAAGTGTATCAATTAAACTTATCCTAAAAGTTCTAATTCTCACTTTTCTTCAATGCATTCACTTCTCCTTGATCATAACTCATTTTTATTGTTGAGTTACATGGTATTCCACTATTAAACCTCAATTTTGTCAATTATAGCCCTATTTTCACCTTTTCTCCCTAAAATTCACCTTTTGATGTGTCAAAATCTAGGATTAAGACCTACCCAAGTCTTCCAATCCCTTTTGGCACATTTCACCTAATTTCCTAAGGAAGAACCTTTTGAGATCCATCTACCATTGACCCCAAAGGCTCCTAGAGCTCCCCCTTGAGTTCTGAGCCCTAGCCACCTTCCTAGGTGACTCCATCCACGCTAGGCCACACCGGTGTGCCACCGATGACTCTTGGCCTACAAAATTGACCTTTTTAACCTTGGACACCTTGTTCTTGGTTAGGTCACTCTCTTTTCCCTTGGATGGCATCCCCTTGCCACCCTTGGACCTTTCCTCCTTACTAAGATTGTATGTTTTCCCAACATACTTCTTTCCATTTCCTTTGGAGGTCTTAGATTGGTACCCCAATCCCGATCTATCATAGTTGGGTTTGATGCTACCCAACACCATGTCTAGACCTTTAGATCCAATCTTGAATCTTTCTAGGATCTTTTCTAATGTATCAAGCCTTGCCCTCAAGGCTTGATTTTTCCTTTCTAATTTCTTGACCTTAGTGTCCACATGTTCACCTTGGACATTTCTAAACCTATCATTCTTTCTAGGCATGTGTCTCCCCTTCTTGGGGTTAATACCTTGATCCTTAGGTGCATAAGTCGTAGGTCTATCATGATGCATGCTCTTTCTAGAATTATGATCTACCTTGTTATCCCTATTCCTATCATTATACTTAAATCCAAAATTATGCACCATTAAACATTTCTCATTGATTCTAGCATGCATGGATGGGCCATTTTCATTATTTCTAAAATGTAAGGAAGAACTTGAAATTGAGTTGCATTTTACCCTAGGGTTAGGAATTACCTCCCTTACCCTTGAAGTTCTCCCTTGATGTGAGTTTTGCTTTCTTCTCTCTTCTTTCTCCCATCTCCTAAAGTGCTCCATCTTCTTTAGCTCCTTCTTCCTTGGACACTTGGTGTGGTAGTGCCCTAGCTCACCACACGTAAAGCATCTAATCCTCTTTTTCTTAGCTTGAGCCTCTTCATTCCTACAACCCACCTTAAATTTAACCGAAATTGAAATGGGTTTAGATTTTACCTTCCTTTTACCTTTTGGGCACTTGTCTTTGTAGTGCCCCTTTTCATTGCACACAAAGCACGTGATGTGGTCCTTGGTTCTTGCTTTGGTGGAGGTTGAGGCTAGGTTGACTACTTCTTCAACCTTGGAAGATGTGGAAGCTTCCTCTTGATCCGGAATTGATGAGGGTCTCTCCTCCCCCTCAATTCTTGAAATTGGTGCCTCTTCTTCTTCTCTTGAGGAGGTTGATGATCTTTCACTTAGCTCCTCCTCCTCACTTGAAGAAGTTGACACTTCTTCCATTTCGCTTGATGATGTAGATGATTCTTTTTCTTTTTCCTCTTCTCCACTTGAACTTACTTCTTCGGGCTTATGTACTTCTTGAGCTTGTGTAGGGTTCTCATGATACTTTTTCACATTGCTCCACAATTCACATGCATTTTGATATTTTCCTACACAACTCAAAATATTGTTAGGCAAAACATTTATCAAGATATTCATTACCTTCTCATTTGCCCTAGAGTAAGTTTGTTGCTCTTGAGTCCAATATCGTGGGCGGAGCTTTTTCCCGTGCTTGTCCGTAGGAATTTCAAATGGTTCTTCCACTACCATTACGCATTCCCACTCTATCATGAACCACATCTCCATCCTTGACTTCCAACGCTCGAAATCCTCATGATCATAGGCCGGTGGAGTGTATATATCATCCCCAAGCTTGTCTTCCATGATTCTTGCCCTCTAGCGGTTGCTCCTTTGGCGGTTAGTCCAAAAAGAGCGGTCCTTTGCTCTGATACCACTTGTTAGGATCTTTGCCCTAGCTAGAGGGGGGGGTGAATAGCGATTCTTTGATTCTTTCAACCTACGTTGTTAGTTGCGCAACAGAAATACAAATAAAAACAAACTAACAATGCTAACCAACCAGATTTACGTGGTTCGGAGATGAAACTCCTACTCCACGACAGTCCGTGAGGTGGACGATCCCTTGATCCTTCGGCGGATCGCTCCCCGGATGCTCTCCGGCTATCTCGTGTAGCTCCTTGTGGGTGGAGAAACCTCTCCACAATCCTCTACAAGCACCTGAGCACACAAGGCTACTATCAAGCTTTTTCCAAGCAAGATTCGCCAAGAAACCCCAGCCCGATCGAGTCCCCCTTTAAATAGATTCGGGCTGGAAACCCGCCTACCAGTCGACTGTCCCATGGGCAGTCGACTGGTGCCACTTAAAATCCGACCGTTACACCCAACGTTCGACTTTTCGTGGCTTCCAGGCAACTAGCAGTCGATTGCTCCCAGGGGCAGTCGACTGCTCCCAGTCGACTGCCCCAACTGGCAGTCGACTGCCAATCGACCAGAACCCTTCTGTGGGTTCTGGCAGTCGACTGCCTAACCTAGCAGTCGACTGCCCTGTCTACCAACCTAGGGTTTTGCCTCCCCGAGTACATTCCACTCAGCACTCGACCCCTAGGACTTCCCGAGTACATTCACACAGCACTCGTACTCTCATGACTTGACTGACTTCTCATCCGCAGCCTCGACTGTTGCCTTCGCGCCCTCTTCATCTTCGGCCCTCGTCCCTCGGATGCGCACGCAAGCCTCCAGCTTGCATCCATGCCACCCTTCACGTACGCCTCGAAGTCCGTGCCCATCAGCTCATCGTCCCTGCATTCCAAGGTCCCTCAGATGTGCACACAAGCCTCCAGCTTGCCTCCATGCCATCCTTCACCGTACTGAGGCCGTCCAGTCAAGTCCATATGCGTACCTGTACAACCTGCACACTCAACATACGCATATCAAATACACAAGGGTAAACCTAACTTAAACCCTTTGCCCAAACATCAAAACCTATGGTCACAGGGCCGATTGCTCCAACACATTGTTGGGCTAGAGAGGGGGGTGTGAATAGCCACGACAAGAGATTTTTACTCTTTGATTACTTCTTGTCTGCACTCAGGTTAGCAAGCAGCGGAAAATAACAGAAATAAACACAAACAGAAGCTAAGACAGTGGATTTACAAGGTTCGGGGATAACTTGCCCCTACTCCTTGGCGTGCCCGTAAGGTGGGCGATCCCTTGATCGTCGGCAGATCAAGCCCCGGAAATCCGGATATCACAGTCTCCTTCTCGGTGGAGAAACCTCTCCACACAGTTGTCTTAACAGTATGTTAATAAAGCACAGAGACGAAGGAGCTTACAGAGCGCGAGAAGACAGTTTTACACCCCACCACTTACAACACAACCACAAGATAGCCTTCACTCAGCTTTCCTTCTTGCGTTGTCTGCTTGCTGATGGAGTCGCAACACTTCTTTTCGAGCTCGAGGATTTCACTGATCAGAATTGAATTTCGCAAGTGTTCGCTTTTCTGTTCTCTTCACATCTGATATATCTCAACTCAACTCAGGACATCGGACGTGTGTAGCACATTCCCTGCTCACCCACGACCCTAGGACCAGCCGCGTGCAGCATGCTGCTCACCCACGACCCTAGGACCAGCCGCGTGCAGCAAGCTGCTCACCCACGACCTCAGTCTGCCCATTTCTGACTGAAGTTTCCAACTGCCCTTGGCAGAAAATCAGAAACCCGTTACACTCAGAGTAGAGAGTTTGATTCACGGAAGTACTTCTTGCGTTATCCTGCATTACCTGCACAACACTCAGGGACACGTTATAGCAATAAGAACTTGACGTGAATGAGAAGACAGTAGAAGAAACTTCAATTTGAATTACAGTTTTCAGATACTAATCGATCCACCCGACCGATCAATATGAGTCCTGATCGATCAGATATCTATCTGATCGATCCAGTGACTTTCTGATCGATCACCCTGATAGATCAGAGAAAGTTCCTGATCGGTCAAAGACCGATCAGGGGTTTCAGGCCCTTAGAGTCTCAACGCACCTGATCGGTCAGTGACCGATCAGGGAACACCTTTGATCGGTCACACTGACCGATCATGGAACAGCNTCACTCGGGAGCTCACTCGGCTCACGGGAGCTCACTCGCCGCTAAGGAAACTTCACTCGGGAGCTCACTCGGCCATTCGGGAGCTCACTCGGCCGCTCGGGAAACGTCACTCGGGAGCTCACTCGGCCGCTCGGGAAACTTCATCGGGAGCTCACTCGCCACTCGGGAGCTCACTCGGCCGCTCGGGAAACTTCATTCGGGAGCTCACTCGGCCGCTCGGGAAACTTCATTCGGGAGCTCACTCGGCCTCTCGGGAGATTTCACTCGGATCTCACTCGGCCACTCGGGAAAACCTGCTCGGGTCGGGAGATTCCACTCGGACCTCACTCGGCTACTCGGATCTCACTCGGCAGCTTCGGTTTTCAACTCGGCCACTCAACAGAGATAAGTTGAAATTGTTTTTGTAATTTCAATTTAGTATAAAATCTCGGAAAAATCCTCCAACAATCTTGAAACAGACTCGATTCTGTTGAGATGGCCACGGAACGTGTTGAGGTGAACAGACTCATCACCAGGCCCCCTCCGCCCCGATCGGGAATGCCCCGATCAACCATGGGGAAAAGCCAGAGAAGTTCACTGGGTTGAACTTCAAGAGGTGGCAGCAGAAGATGCTCTTCTACCTGACCACGCTCAATTTGGCTCGGTTCTTGACCGAGGACCCTCCCGAGCAAGCTGAGGCTGTTGTGGTAGAGGCTTGGACTCATTCTGAGTACCTATGCCGAAACTACATTCTCAACTGTCTGGCCGACTCGCTGTATGTTGTGTACAGCACGAAGAGAACGGCTAAGGAACTATGGGAGTCCCTGGACAAGAAATATAAGTCGGAGGATGCTGGGGCCAAAAAGTTCATCGTGGGCCGATTCTTGGACTACAAGATGGTTGACACTAAGACTGTGATCAGCCAAGTCCAAGAGCTTCAGGTGATCCTACATGAGATCCACTCAGAAGGTATGGTTCTGAGTGAAACCTTCCAAGTAGCAGCCATCATTGAGAAGCTGCCCCCCGGCTGGAAGGATTTCAAGAACTATCTGAAGCACAAACGGAAAGAGATGAACGTGGAGGAACTTGTTGTGAGACTTCGCATCGAAGAAGACAACAAGGGTTCGGAGAGAAAACTATTCTCTCAGGCTACTGTGAAAGCCAACGTGGTCGAGCACGGACAAAGCTCGAAACGGAAGAATTCTAAATCTTCCAAGCTGGCACCCAAAGGAGGCATCGCGAAGAAGTTCTCTGGGAAGTGCTACAACTGTGGCAAAGTGGGCCACAAATCTTCGGAATGTAAGAAACCGAAGAAGAAGCAGGAGCCCAACCTGAACGAGGGACCAGAAATGGAAGACCTCTGCGCGGTGGTCTCCAAGTTGAACCTGGTGGGTTCAAACCCGCGGCAATGGTGGATCGATACTGGAGCCACCAGACATGTATGCTGTAATAAGGAGCTGCTCCACAATTTTGAAGAAATTAGTGGAGAGAAGCTGTTCATGGGGAACTCGGCAACCTCGGACATCGTGGGCCAAGGGAAGGTGGTGCTGAAGATGACCTCGGGCAAGGACCTGACTCTAACCAATGTACTGTATGTTCCGGAGATTCGAAAGAATCTAGTGTCCGGATCACTCTTAAGCAAGCATGGCTTTCGCATTGTGTTTGAGTCCGACAGAGTTGTTCTGTCAAAGAAGGGAATGTTTGTAGGAAAGGGCTATGTATCTGATGGGCTGTTTATGCTCAGTGTAATGGCCATTAAGCCTAAGATAAATAAAACTAAAAGCTCTTCCACTTATATGCTTGAGTCTTCGTGTTTATGGCATGGTAGACTAGGACATGTGAATTACGATGTGATTCGTAGATTAATGAACATGCAAAGCATACCGACATTCCACCTTGACCCGACACACAAGTGTGAGACTTGTGTTGAAGCGAAGTTGACTAGGTCATCCTTTCAACACGTTGAAAGAAGCACCGAACCTCTCGGCCTAATTCACACCGACGTATGTGACCTTAAAGGCACACCGACGCGTGGTGGGAATAAGTACTTCATCACTTTTGTAGATGATAACACAAAATATTGTTATGTGTATCTTCTCAAAAGCAAGGATGAAGCTATAGAGAAATTCATTCTCTATAAGAATAAGGTTGAAAACCAACTTAATAAGAAAATTAAGGTGGTTCGAAGTGACCGAGGTGGTGAATATGTATCACCATTCGCTGAGTTGTGTGCTGAACATGGGATCAGACACGAGATAACAGCTCCTTATACCCCTCAGCAGAATGGGATTGCTGAGCGAAAGAATAGAACTCTTAAGGAGATGATGAATGCTCTTCTATTGAGCTCTGGACTGCCAGACTCGATGTGGGGGGAAGCTGTGTTAACAGCTAATTACCTTTTAAATAAGGTCCCTCGGAAGAAAATACATAAGAGTCCTTATGAGTTATGGAATGGAAGACAACCATCTACAAATACTTGCGAGTGTGGGGGTGTCTTGCCAAAGGTTTGGTGCCTGATCCAAAAAGGGTTAAGATAGGACCAAAAACTGTTGATTGCATATTTATTGGATATGCACATAACAGCAGTGCATATCGGTTTTGCGTTTATGAATCACAATTACCGGATATACACAAGAACTCGATAATAGAATCGAGAAATGCCTCATTCTTCGAGCATGTATTTCCATATAAGACCCGAGAGGATGCTAGCTCCTCAAAAAGGGTAAAGGAAATATCAGAGGAAGAAGAAGAGGAAGATGAACCAGTTGAGAATGCACCTCGACGGAGTAAGAGAGCTCGGGTGGAAAAATCTTATGGATCAGATTTTATCACTTTCATACTGGAAAGTGAACCCCAAAGCTACTCAGAAGCTGTGAACTCCTCTGAGGGACCTCACTGGAAAGAGGCAATTGCATCTGAGATAGAATCTATCTTGCAAAATCACACGTGGGAACTTGTGGACCTTCCTCCGGGAAGTAAACCATTAGGTTGCAAGTGGATTTTCAAGAAGAAGATAAGATCAGATGGCACATTGACAAGTATAAGGCCAGGTTGGTAATTAAAGGTTACCGACAGAAAGAAGGCCTTGATTACTTTGATACATATTCTCCTGTGTCGAGAATAACGTCCATTAGAGTGTTGTTAGCTATTGCTGCTCTAAGGAACCTGGAAATACATCAGATGGATGTAAAGACGACCTTTCTAAACGGAGATTTAGAAGAGGAAATCTATATGGAGCAACCAGAGGGGTTTTCTGTGCCAGGACAGAACAACCAGGTTTGCAAATTGGTAAAGTCTTTATACGGCTTGAAGCAAGCTCCAAAGCAGTGGCATGAGAAATTTGCTCCGAAGCAGTGCCATGCGAGAAGGTGGATTCAAAATCAATGAATGTGATAAATGTGTCTACTCGAAAGCTACAGAAGATGACTTTGTCATCTTGTGCTTGTATGTAGACGACATACTTATCATTGGGAGTAATGATAAGATAATCAAATCCACGAAAGACATGTTGAACTCAAGATTTGACATGAAAGACATGGGCCTAGCTGATGTGATTCTAGGAATCAAGATTCTTAGAACAGCTGAAGGACTTGTTCTTAGTCAGTCCCACTACGTGGACAAGATTCTTGAGAAATTCACCAATGGTGATACTGCGTTGGCACGAACGCCGATAGATACAAGCCAACATCTATCGAAAAATCGAGGCGAAAGAATCTCTCAGGTAGAGTACGCTCGGGTGATTGGAAGTCTGATGTACTTGATGAATTGTACACGACCAGACTTAGCCTACGCAGTAAGCAAATTGAGTAGATACACGAGTAATCCCGGTGTTGAGCACTGGAAAGGGATAACAAGAGTACTAAGGTACTTGAGATATACTCGTGGAAATGGACTGCACTATATGAGATATCCTGCTGTTATCGAAGGATACAGCGATGCGAGTTGGATATCTGATATAAAAGACTCGAAGTCTACGAGTGGTTATGTGTTCACTCTGGGAAGTGCAGCCATTTCATGGAAATCTTCTAAGCAAACCGTAATAACCAGATCCACGATGGAGTCTGAGTTTGTAGCTCTTGACAAATGTGGTGAAGAGGCTGAATGGCTACGGCAATTCTTAGAAGATGTACCGAGATGGCCTAAACCCGTGCCGGCAATCTGCATACATTGTGATAGTCAATCTGCAATTGGTCGGGCACAAAGCCATCTATATAATGGTAAGTCTAGACATATACGTCGAAGACACAATACCATTAAACAACTACTCTCAACTGGAGTTATCACTGTTGACTATGTGAAGTCAAAGGATAACTTAGCAGATCCGCTAACCAAAGGGTTAAATCGAGAGTTAGTTGCAAGCTCATCAAGGAGGATGGGTTTGATGCCGATAGAAAATGTTGGTGCAAAGGAAACCCAACCTATGCAGACTGGAGATCCCAAGAACTATGTTCAAAGGGACAACCTAATTGCACTGACCAAAGTGTTCACTATAAGGGAATGACCCTTTGAAACAGTGAAGGATTAAGGTTAAGCATACAGCTTTTAATGATTCAATAGAGTTACGTGGAAAACTCTTAAGAGATCACCTATGTGAGAAAGAAGTGGGGCCGCTTCGAAGAGAATTGGAGGCACAATTCTTAGAACTTCTCGCAGAATCAGGCGTGTTCATGGCCAAGAAAGAACACACTCATGAGAACTGAGGTGTATCAGGGAGAGTCCTGGGTGAGATGTGTCAATGCTTACACAAACGGCAGCACAGTTCAAGGACATCGTGTTTACTGTCAGCCAGGAAGCAAACAGATCTGCACAAGGGAAGGTTCAAAGGGTGAAACCTACCTATCCTATACACGACTCAACTGCTGAATGCTATCACCATGTTTCCATTCATGTGGGGGATTGTTATATATCTTAGGATATATGGTGTGAATGGAAAAGAGGTGGAGGGACTTTTAGTCCCACATTGTTACTTTCTCTTGAGTAGAAAGTGAGGAGGAGAATAAAAGGGCCCCCTTGAGAAGGGGGGCTTTAGTCCCACATTGGGAGTTTAAGGCAAAATATTTGGTTTATATTGTATCACAAGCATGGTAGTTGTGAACAAATGCTAGGGGAGAGGCTCTCTCTCACGCGTGGGTGCGCAGGGGGGGTGCAAATCCGGGGCCCGGATTTGTACTGAACCAAGTGAACTCGTGTGCATGCACGACCCGCACACGTCGAATGTTGGACCGGTCGGGGCAAAATTTGTCCAAGCAGATGAGCCAAAGTTTTGCCAATTTGATTTTTGCTCGAATGTAACTGATGCATTAATTTTGTTTAATGCGAGATCAGTAACCCCCAGACGTTTGGATCTGGTCGGGTAAATGTCATTAAATGATGATTAATTCGTCATTTAATACTGCGAGGTCTGAGCCTATAAAAGGAGGTCGTGACCGAGAGCAAAAAGAGAGAAGCACAGGCAGAGACGCAGTGCGAAATTCTTCTCCACTCCACCTCGCTCCCGACCCCGCTGATAGCAGTCGGGTACCTCCTCAGTTCGCCACGAGCAACGAGTGCTCCGTTGTGCCCGTGGTCTGCTGTTGTATCCTGAGAGACGGAAGTCCATCTGAGCCTCGAAGCACCGCCGGAGGAGGACGAATCTGTTTCAAGGAAACTGCGCTGCGCAGGCCTCAGCAACTCCCCGGTCGGGAGACGTCCTACTGCTGTTCGGGAGATCCCGGTCGGGAAACTGCACTCGGAAACCTCTCTCGGCCTTCCAGTCGGGAGCTCGATCGGCCGACCGACAGTTCCACTCGGGAGCTTACTCGGCTTCACCCGGGAGCTCACTCGGCCGCTAAGGAAACTTCACTCGGGAGCTCACTCGGCCACTCGGGAGCTCACTCGGCCGCTCGGGAAACGTCACTCGGGAGCTCACTCGGCCGCTCGGGAAACTTCATTCGGGAGCTCACTCGGCCACTCGGTAGCTCACTCGGCCGCTCGGGAAACTTCATTCGGGAGCTCACTCGGCCGCTCGGGAAACTTCATTCGGGAGCTCACTCGGCCTCTCGGGAGATTTCACTCGGATCTCACTCGGCCACTCGGGAAAACCTGCTCGGGTCGGGAGATTCCACTCGGACCTCACTCGGCCACTCGGATCTCACTCGGCAGCTTCGGTTTTCAACTCGGCCACTCAACAGAGATAAGTTGAAATTGTTTTTGTAATTTCAATTTAGTATAAAATCTCGGAAAAATCCTCCAACATCTTTCACAACAATTTCCCCAAATGCTAGATGATAAATCTATACCAGATCCAATCTACCAATCAAAACCTACGAGCGTTGGCCATGGCGAGCACCACCAACGCCACGTAAATAACCGCCGCAAACACCGACAGGACGATGGCGGCGTTGACTTTCGCGCAGAAGCCGCCGCCGACGTCGCAGATCTTCTCCCATCCAGCCAACCTCTGCTGCCCATGCTCCGCCACCACGCTGATGGCGGCCGCCGCGCCGTTGCCGGAGAAGAGGAGCACCACCGACGCCAGGTCGGCGACGGAGAAGGGCAGCGACAGGGAGGACACCCCGCCGCCGGCTTTGCCGCTCGTCATCAAGGTCAACGCGAGGCTGATCACCGAGTAAACGAACACAAGCGCGTTGACCACCACAAAGTACCTGTTAAATATAAAAACTAATTAATTAATTAATTAATTAATTATTGTCTTAAATTAGATATATCGATCGCTTTCTTAATTTTATATATGAACGTACACATAGGCCGCCGAGTAGGTGGACTTGGTAGACAAGGAGACGGTCGTGAAAAGACCGGCGACGGGATCGTCGACGACGACCGTGGTGGTTTGCCGGGCGGCGCCCATGACGACGGCAGAGATGAAGGTCAGAACAATCGCGGCGACGCGGAGGATGTTGGGCAGCATGAGCGCCGAGCTCGGCGGCGACGTCGGTGCCCCGGAGGCGTATGGCTGGCCGACGACGGGAGGCGGTCCCTGTGCCACATCAAAGCCAGGCCTGAACTGGGACTCCATCTGTAAATTAAAGGAAAGGTGTAATAAGATACTAAAATACCAGATGTTTTGATTTGTCCCTGAGGTAGATAATTTATAGAGCAATACATTGTTAGGTCCATTGACAAATTAATTAAAGAGCAATACTCTGTCAATTGATAGATAAGAATGAAGAAATATTGTCTAGACGAATCTGGAGTGACAGATCCAGTTTTACAGAAGTTTTTCATCGATTATTCGAGTAAATTGGAAAGCGCTTGTGGTAGACGGTCTAGAAATCCAGCGTCTCAGGGCTCATGATTCATTTAGAGAATTTTTTTTAAAAAAATATACCGTAACTAAAGATTGAATCACGGATATCTAAAATAACAATTAATTATCATACTGCTGGATCATAATACCGAGGGCAAATTCAGAAGAAATGCGAGAGCGGGAGAAATGCAAGTGGGTCAATAGGCTACAGCTCATGATCTGGGCCTGACTTTGTCCTCAAGCTTGAGTAAGAAACATTGAATTGAATGGTTGTTAATTGAAGAATGAGTGGGATTTGGAAAATTAATTAGGCATTGGTACGTTCTGTATGTACTATACGTAATGTAATTAATTCTTCCTATTGTCCGCTTTAATCAGGCGAGTGGATGTGATTCTTTTCTTTATTTTAATTTGGCCGGTCAAAATGGAAGTGGGGGAGTCGACGTACGTTCAGAGGATAGATATCCAATTGAGTGGGTTTCAAAGTCAACTGAAGTGTAAGAGACGCAATCCCGGGCTGCCGGCTGGGTCAAATAGCGGCGCGGGTTTTGTATACTCTTGTTTGCGCGTTGTGGAATCGGCACCGGAAACTACGGCCCTTGACTTGAGATGAAGTCAATGACAAAAGAGGTATTAGAACATCCATATTTATTTTAATCGCCTAATATTATAACACTCATCACCTCTGCGAAAATATTTGATATTATTTTAACACATATTATATTAACATACTCATTTTTTTCATATTCATTTTAACATTAACACTCATTATTTATAAGATGGACATACCACATACATATTATATTAACATATTCACTCTTTCACATCTTTATTTTTATTTTATATTAAATAAATATAATTTCAATTTCATTTATCAAATTTAAATGATTATTATTTTAAATAAATAATAATAATAATTTTAAATAATTTATTATGTAAAATAATTTTTCTTGACGTTAGGTGATTGTTTAGGCCGATAATCATTGTCTAAATTTACTAGCCGTTACCTAGCCGATATTACGTCCCGAATCGATTCAAGACGTTGTGACATCGATTAAAATAAGTCCCAATCTGATTGGGAATATTCCCCAATCAATCGAGAATTGGATATACAAGAAATTGCATTGCCCAATTGATTGGGGGCCATGGGGGCATCTCCTGCGCCACTGCCATTGAAGCTGTCCCCGATCGATTGGGGGCATCCCCTAAATGCCCCCATTCTCATTCTTAATTGATTGAGAATATCTCGTCATGTCCCTTTTAACACATTCAAATAACTAAACACATCGTGTCAATGTTTAAATGCTAATACCACATCGGTGTTAACGCATTGCGTGTGTTCATCGAGCATTATAATACGCAATGACCACAGATGCTCTTAGTGATGAAAAAATTAGAACATGCTACGGGAATATTAATCGGTTGGTGCTCTGATAGAAATATTTTGTTTACGAAATTTATACAGTGCAGTAGACCTTGAGTAATTCACTGTTACATTGCTTGTAACCACCATGGTGCATAAAGATTCGACCGAGTTAACCGACAGACTAAGTTAGGACATAAGTCCCCTGCTTGAAGGCTTTCAGCTACTAGATGGTGAGCTCCTGCATACATATTAAATATCATTTACAATGATGTTACTCGGAGACAAAAGCCCCAACGTTACATTCACTTAATTATATAATTAATCTTTCGTATCTCTTATACCTCTAGGTCTTCAATAATTGAATGCACAAGTTTCTTAAGCTCGATCACTTTGTGTTATTCAAGAAAATCCAAAGGAAAAGTGCTAGATGATTAATAAGATAGGCCAGCAAGATAAAGTATCTATTCCATAAAGGCGTTTCCTTTATGCATAACATATGGCAGCACAATTTGTGAAAAAAAAATATGAGCTAGGTAACAGACGAATCTGAGATGACCGATTTAATCCCATAAAAATATTTCATCAGCCGTTAGGATAAATCGGGAAACACTCACGATGAACGATCTAGAAACCCAACATCCCAACGCACAAGATTGTTCTCGTGGTGGTGAATATATTAAAAAGAAGACTAATGCAAACAATAAGCTCTAGGAAAGCCAGCCATCAAGGAATAACATGGCAAGGTGAGAATTCACCTTCCATTTTGGTGATGAGAACGGCTACTCCAACACAGCCTTCATACCAAGCTTGAGAATAACAGTCTACAAAACAGAATCATATCACTTATGCAGAAATCAGATACCATAAACATCTTCAAGACTAGCATCTCAGACCATCAAATTCAGAATTGAGAATTAACATTTTAGTTCAATTTAATATTTGTATAGGGGGCCGGGGGAGTCATCTACCTATTATCAAAAAACGGAAACAAGTTGGATCCTTCAGTTTTACAAGTTTTACAAAGTAAGAGATATGTAAAGCAAGGATACTTCATTGTTTCTCAAAAAAAAACACAACAGTCAAAGTACAAAATTTAATATAGATAAAAGTATCACTGTTGGATTCGTAGAACTTAGAAGACCAAGTGAAATCAAATGTTCAGGTTTGTTTCATACAAGGTCCTTAAGGGTGGCATTCCATGTTCACTTTTTCAGATTTAAGAAGACAATATACAAGTGTTGTTTTTTTTTTTTGTTGAATTTCAAATTATATTGAAGGAGATGATGTATGTGTTTAGTCTCACATTGCTAAGCTAAGAGAGTTGGAATGTCTTATATATCAAGTCATTCCTACTATGCTTAGCTAGCTTAGGGACCTACACGCATGGGCGGGCTGAGCCCAAACCAGGAGGTTTCAGGGGGTCTGGGCCGGAACGCGCAGGGGGGGTGCAAATCCCTAGCTCGTGAGCCTCGCGCTTGCGGGCGACCTGGTTTGGTTTTGCAGATTTCGGTTCGGTTTGATTCCTAAACCAATTTGGTTTGGTTTTATTTATTCTTTTATTACTTTTTTTGAGAAATCAACAGACGCGACTCTCCTCAGCGTTGCGCACGGCGCGACGCTGAGCGATCCCTCAACGCGAACTCAAATAGGCACTTAGTGTCTCTTCGGATCTAAAGGAGAAGAATGCAGAGAATTCATTCACTGCTTCTCTGCTTCTCTTCTCTTCGAGCATCATCTCCTTCTCGAGTTTCTTTTCTTCTTCTTTCTGTTTCGGTTTTCTCGGTCTTGAGGCTTCGCCTTGTGCGATCTGAGGTTGGGTCCAGAGGCAGCGTTCGTCTTGGAGTGCACCTACGGATGTCGCGAGGTTGTCGGATCTTGGGAGGATTTTGCCGGGAGCCTTTGCACCATAGGGCGGCAATCAATTCTCTAAGGACAGTCGGCACGCCGGCGCTTCAACCGGATAACTATTCCTAACTCGGCTCTTTCCTTATCAAATTCCTGCATATAAATATTTTATTATCTACTGCTTTGGTGCATATTATATTTACTATTTTTTATTACAATCTTAGAGAATTGATTGTGCCTAAGTAGACATGTTAAATATTAGAATGTCGAGGTCTGATGAGGCTAGCGCCAAACCCGAGAGGTTTTCCGGGCAAAACTTCAAACGTTGGCAACAACGAATGAAATTTTGGCTTACTACGCTGGGGTTTTTCTCTGTTATAGAATCAGATCCTCCTTCACCTGATGAAAAAGAACCTGCCCGTAGTGCTTCTACCGAGAGGTTTAAACAGAGGGATTATCTCTGCCATGGGAGAATCCTGTCCGCCCTCTCAGACGCACTATTTGATGTGTACTGCTCTACAACCTCGGCCAAAGAGTTATGGAAATCTTTGGATAAAAAATATAACTCCGAGGACTTTGGTTTAGAGAAGTACACCGTGGGGAAGTTCTTAAACTTCAAAATGGTTGAGGGTAAATCTGTTATTGAGCAGACCCATGAATTTCAAATTTTGATTCACGGTCTTGCTGAGGGAGATATGCCGATACCCGAGAAACTTCAAGTCTTGTCTATCATCGAAAAATTACCTCCGAGTTGGGAAGATTTTGGCATGACACTTAAACACAGGAGAAGTAAAATCTCTCTTGAAGATTTAATGATTACCTTAAATATCGAGAAAGAACATCGGAAGCAACATAAGGATGATGATAAGGGGATACCTATGGAATTTGCTCCAAAGGCAAATGTGGTGGTCTCTTCTGACAAGAACAAGTTCAAAAACCAAAAAATGAAGAACAAAATGAAACCCAAATCAAAGGTTCAGAAGAAGCATGGAACTAGGCCGTGTTGGGCTTGTGGACAAGTTGGACATTTTGCCAAATTCTGTCCTGAGCGGAAGGACAAGAAGAAGAACCAAGGCAATGTGCCCAACACCAAGGCACAGGTCAATGTTGTGACCAGCACCAGCAATGGGTTTGTTTCCTTTAACCCCGAACTAAATTTGATTTATCAACCCAATGAATGGTTAGTTGATACAGGTGCTAATGTGCATTGTTGTGCTGATCGTTCTGCCTTCCTTACTTATCAGGTAATTGAAGGCACTTCCGTAACCATGGGGAATCATTCTGCAGCCAGAGTGTTAGGGATTGGACGAGTTGACTTGAGGTTTACCTCAGGGAAGGTTCTGTCACTGCATGAGGTGCATCATGTTCCAGCGGTCCGACGAAATTTGATTAGCGGGTCAAAATTAGTTCGTGCTGGTTATGAGCTAAACTTCAAATGTAATAAAGTTGTATTGTTACATTTAGGAACCTTTATTGGAAAGGGTTACCTTAATGAAGGTTTATTTAAACTCAATGTTGAAAATACGATTATAAATAAAATTAGTGATATTGGTTGTTCTTATAACATTGAGTCTTATAATGTGTGGCATGATAGATTAGGACATGTTAATTTTCAAACTATAAAAAGGATGATGAATCTTGACATGATTCCTAAGCATGCCATAAATGATAAGAAAAAATGTGAAGTTTGTGTGCAATATAAACAGCCCCGTAAACCCTTCAAATCAGTTGATAGAAATTCTAATATTTTAGAATTAATTCATACTGACTGCTGTGAGTTTAACGGTATAATAACGAGAGACCATAAAAGATATTTCATTACCTTCATTGATGATTACTCTCGTTATTGCTATGTTTATTTGCTAAAAACTAAATATGAAGCTTTAGATAAATTTATGATCTTCAAATCTGAAGCTGAAAATCAATCAAACCAAACCATTAAGAGGATAAGATCTGATAGGGGTGGAGAGTTCACCTCAAACCTGTTTCAAAAATTCTGTCAAGATTCAGGTATAATTCATGAGGTCGCTGCTCCATATAGTCCTCAATCTAATGGTGTAGCAGAATGCAAAAACCGAACCCTTGAAGATATGATTAATTCCATGTTAGGTAGTTCTGGGTTACCCAACTTCTTGTGGGGGGAGGCTCTATACACTGCTTGTCATGTGTTAAATAGAGTACCTATGAAGTCAAGGGTAAAAGCACATATGAACTTTGGAAAGGTCGAAGGACAAGTTTGAAATACCTTAAAGTGTGGGGGTGCCTTGCAAAAGTACTAGTACCTGAACATAAGAGGAAAAAACTTGGTCCAAAGACTGTAGATGGTGTCTTCTTGGGTTATGCTCAGAATAGTTCTGCATATAGGTTTCTGATTATTAAATCAGAAATTTCTGGAATAGATGCAAACATTATTGTAGAACTTCGTGATGCTACATTCTTTGAGGATATATTTCCAATGAAGACTAGAACACCTCAGTCTATCTCTAGTACTCCTACTAGAGATGACTCTGCCTACATAGAAGTCTCATTATCCTTAGTGGGTGTACCTTCCTCAAGTCACTCTAGATTAAATGAATCTAGTGAGTGTACAGAATTGAGAAGGGGCAAGAGACAACGTGTGTCTAAAGATTTAGGCCAAGACTTTATCACCTATAATATAGAAGGTGACCCTGTGACATATAGAGATGCTATGGCTTCTCCCGAAGCTAAGCACTGGAAAGAAGCTATTAAAAATGAAATGGACTCTATTATCTCTAATGCCACTTGAGAGTTAGTAGATTTGCCTCCTGGTTGCACCACCATTGGATGTAAATGGGTGTTTAAGAGGAAGTTAAAACCTGATTGGTCAGTAGATAAGTTCAAAGCCCGCCTGGTTGCTAAGGGATTCAAACAGAAAGAAGGGATTGACTATTTTGACACTTATTCCCCTGTTACTAGAATTACTACAAACCGAGTATTGATAGCACTGACATCCATATATCATCTTGAGGTCCATCAAATGGATGTCAAAACGGCATTTCTTAATGGAGATCTTGAAGAAGAGATATATATGGATCAGCTAGACGGATATGTAGTTTCTGGAAGTGAGAATAAAGTATGTAAGTTAGTAAAATCTCTTTATGGTTTGAAGCAAGCCCCAAAGCAATGGCACGAAAAATTTGATAGAGCTATGCTATCATTTGGCTTTGAAATTAATGACTCTGATAAATGCGTATATACTAAAATGAAAGGTGATAAATGTATCATTTTATGTTTATATGTAGATGATATTTTACTTTTTGGATCTAACCTTTCAATTATTAACGAGACCAAGGCTCTCTTAAATGGTAAGTTTGATATGAAGGATATGGGTTGTGTTGATGTGATTTTAGGGCTGAAGTTGACTCGCTCAACTGATAGAATAACAATTTCTCATGCACACTATGTTGAAAAAGTGTTAGAGACATATGACTATAGCCACATAAAATCTGTAGTCACGCCCTATGATCCTTCAAAGACTCTCCACAAGAATAAGAGTGGCGTGGCTTTGTCTCAATTAAAATATTCCCAAATAATTGGTAGTCTAATGTATTTGACAAATTGTTCTAGACCTGATATTTCGTTTGCTATAACTAAATTGAGCAGGTTTACCAGCTGTCCGGACAGAACTCATTAGGATGCATTAGACAGAGTACTCAGATACCTAAAGGGTACTATATCCTTGGGCTTGATCTATTGGAGGTTCCCTGCAGTCCTGGAGGGATATAGTGATGCCAGTTGGATAGCTGACACTGCTGAGTGTAAAGGCGTTACTGGCTATGTTTTTACACTTGGAGGCGGTGCGGTTGCTTGGAGGTCTGTTAAACAGACGATCATATCCCGTTCTACATCTGAGGCAGAATTGTGTGCTTTGGATACCACAGTAACTGAAGCTGATTGGCTTAAGGGTTTTCTTACTGAGATTCCCTTGATTATGAAGCCAATACCTCCTATCTCAGTGAACTGTGATAATCAAACAACAATAGCTCAGATTAGAAGCTCCAAGTATAACCAGAAACAGAAGAGACATGTACGAATAAGATTGAAGTCTGTTCGTGAGCTAGTGTCTCTAGGAGTGGTGTCATTGGACTTTGTAAGTTCAAAAGACAATATTGCTGATCCACTCACAAAAGGACTTGATTCTGAGAAATCAAGAGATCCAGTAAGGGAATGGGACTGAGGCCTATTATGGTTTCATCTATAGCGGCAACCCAACCTATTTGATTGGAGATCCCAAGAAGTAGGTTCAATATGGTATAAACAAGCTATAAAGGTGAATCGTAAGCATAAATTGATTAAGATATAATCTCAAAGTCTCTTCCCTGGATAGATGCTTGACTGCTAGTAAGGATGAGCTTAAGGCTCTTAATGAGTTCTAGGTCTTTATGACAGGATGCTTGCAGTACATCCTTGGAGAACTCACCTATGTAAGTGTAACTGTGAGGCCGCAGTGTGGGGGGTCTAGGCAACTCTCCTTAACACTTATGAAACAAGATTCGGTGGCATGGCCGTAATGCACCAACCCAGAAGGATTCAACCATCGCCTGTGATGAGTTGTTGCCAATTGATTTTCACATATTAAAGGTTTAAGTTCAAGACTTAGTTCACTTCAAACCTGTGTGAATAAGATTGGTTTACTCAGGTGAAAATTCAAACTGGAAGGTATTTTCACTGAAAGCTCATTACGACAAAGCCTCAAGACTTGTTTTTTCTACCAAAATAATTTGAAATTTGTGGGGGATTGTTGTTTTTTTGTTGAATTTCAAATTATATTGAAGGGGATAGTGTATGTGTTTAGTCCCACATTGCTAAGCCAAGAGAGTTGGAATGCCTTATGTTAGGATCTTTGCCCTAGCTAGAGGGGGGGTGAATAGCGGTTCTTTGATTTTTTCAACCTACGTTGTTAGTTGCGCAACGGAAATACAAATAAAAACAAACTAACAATGCTAACCAACCAGATTTACGTGGTTCAGAGATGAAACTCCTACTCCACGACAGTCCGTGAGGTGGACGATCCCTTGATCCTTCGGCGGATCGCTCCCCAGATGCTCTCCGGCTATCTCGTGTAGCTCCTTGTGGGTGGAGAAACCTCTCCACAATCCTCTACAAGCACCTGAGCACACAAGGCTACTATCAAGCTTTTTCCAAGAAAGATTTGCCAAGAAACCCCAGCCCGATCGAGTCCCCCTTTAAATAGACTCGGGCTGGAAATCACGCCACCAGTCGACTGCCCCCAGGGCAGTCGACTGGTGCCAGCCAAATTCGACCGTTGACACTCCAACGTTCGAATTTGCCAGCTTACCAGCCACCTACCAGTCGACTGGTACAGGACTAGTCGACTGGAGCCAGTCGACTGGAACCAATTCCAGTCGACTGGCAGTCGACTGGTCGACCCTCCTTGGGTCGACCCGATTCTCTGTGTGTTCCCACAGTCGACTGCCTTCGGGCCAGTCGACTGCCCTGCCTACCAGCCTAGGGTTTTGCATCCCCGAGTACATTCCACTCAGCACTCGACCCCTAGGACTTCCCGAGTACATTCACACAGCACTCGTACCCTCACGACTTGACTGACTCCTCATCCGCAGCCTCGACTGTTGCCTTCGCGCCCTCTTCATCTTCGGCCCTCGTCCCTCGGATGCGCACGCAAGCCTCCAGCTTGCATCCATGCCACCCTTCACGTACGCCTCGAAGTCCGCGCCCATCAGCTCATCGTCCCTGCACTCCAAGGTCCCTCAGATACGCACACAAGCCTCCAGCTTGCCTCCATGCCATCCTTCACCGTACTGAGGCCGTCCAGTCAAGTCCATATGCGTACCTGTACAACCTGCACACTCAACATACGCATATCAAATACACAAGGGTAAACCTAACTTAAACCCTTTGCCCAAACATCAAAACCTATAGTCACAGGGCCGATTGCTCCAACAATCTCCCCCTTTTTGATGTTTGGCAATTCGTTTAAGTTAGGGAAAGCAAGATAGTAGTAAATAGCAAAAACATGCTAAATGAATACACATGCAATGCATAACTGGATCCTATCCAAAGGCATCCCACACCTAACCCTCCAAGTTAGGAATTTTACACCTAGCCCTCCAAGCTAGGATTTTTACCACCTAACCCTCCAAGTTAGGATTTTCTACCAAACCGGGCTTTTTAAAGCTTCTTCCAAGCTCCCCCTTACACTGAACTTACAAAGGCTTTTTAAGAACCTCTCCAAGGTTCCCCTTACGCCAGGAAGGGAGCAACCATGCTCCCCCTCAAACTTAGCTCCCCCTAAACCTAGGGTTTCTAGCAAAGGTATTGGTTTCCCACTTAAACATAATATTTCTCCCCCTTTGCCATACATCAAAAAGAACCCAATAATTACCCAATTATTGGTTCTTAACATTCCCAATGATCCTACGCACAGTGTACTAGACCCCCATACACTTGTTCCTCGTCATTTGGGCCCAAACCAACTGCTGATACCCAAATCAGCCTCTTACCAGTCGACTGCCCCCAAGGCAGTCGACTGATACTCTGATAATCAGTTTTCTGGCTGAATTTCAGAAACGCACCAGAAATTCCACAAATTTCCAAAAATTTCCAAACTTCGTGGACAACTTTGTCGAACCTATACCTACTTGGGAAAAATACATCTACCCATGTATCTATCACCATTCCCAAGTTTGACACAAAACCCAAAATTTTCAAAATGAAAATCAAGGCAACTAGGAGGCAACCTCCCCCTTTTACCCATGTCTTCTCCCCATTTTCATTTTTCCCAGGTCAAGTTCTACCCAACTTAACCTCCTAGCACCAAGTTAGGTTCTTCCCAACCTAACACCCGAGTTCTTTTCCCTTTGAACACTATTAAAGGCTTGCTCCCCAAGCACCCTTATCCCTAATGTCAATAAGAACTCAACTAAAGTCTAAAACTCTAAAATTTGCAAGCACACTTGCTAGGATATATCCTTTCCTAGAAAAATATGATATCATGGAAATATCAAGTGTGCTTGACTTTTGGTACACATCTAAGTTTTCTAACTATGGACACTTTGTATCAACATTGAAATTCATCCATAATTCCATGTGTTTTTCAAGGCTAATCATCATAATTTGACACATGAAATTGTCCTCAATTCATTTGGATATCATATTTTATCATCCAATAGTCATTTTCTTATTTCAGCCTATATACCAGTCGACTGCCCATGGGGCAGTCGACTGCCAAACCTCACAAAATGTTTTCGGGGCGAATTTACTTCGGACCAGTCGACTGCCCCCAGGTCAGTCGACTGGTACCAGTCGACTGCCCCCAGGGCAGTCGACTGATACCTGATTTTCAGGTTTTCAGGCCGAAATTCAGAAATGCCCTAAAAATTCTACAAATCTCCAAAAATTATGAAATTTCGTGGGGAGATTTGTGAAGCCAATATCTACTTGGGAAAAATATGTTTCCAAATAAATGTACTCCGGATCCCAAGATTGGCACGAAACTCCGCTTCTCCTAAAGTGTATCATTAAAACCTTAGCTCAAAGTTCTAATTTTGACCTCATCTTAATGCTTCTTCCCATACTCATTCATAATCCATTAGTAGCATCAAGTTACATGGTATTTTCACATTAAACCCAATTTCTTTCAATTATAATACCATTTCCACTCTTTTTTTTTTCTTACATCCCCCTTTTAGTGTGCCAAAACTTAAAATTAAGACTTACCCAAGTCTCTCAATTTTATTTGGCACATTTCATCCAATTCCTTGGGAGACAAACTTTTGAGATCCATTTACCATGGACCCCAAAGGCTCCTAGAGCTCCCCCTTGAGCTCTGAGCCCTAGCCACCTCCCTAGGTGACTCAACATATGCTAAACCACACCGGTGAACCTCCGATGACTCTTGGCCCACAAAGTGAACCTTCTTAACCTTGGACACCTTGTCCTTGGTTAAGTCACCCTTTCTACCCTTGAATGGCATTCCCTTGCCATCCTTGGACTTACCCTCCTTACTAGGATTGTATGTTTTCCCAACATACTTCTTTCCATTGCCCTTGGAGGTCTTAGATTGGTAGCCCAAACCCGATCTATCATAGTTAGGTTTTAGGCTACTCAACACTAGGTCTAGGCCCTTAGATCCAACCTTGAATCTTTCTAGGGTCTTTTCTAATGTATCAAGCCTTGCCCTCAAGGTTTGATTTTTCCTTTCTAATTTCTTGACCTTAGTGTCCACATGTCCACCTTGGACATTTCTAGACCTACCATTCTTTCTAGGCATGTGTCTCCCCTTCTTGGGGTTAATACCTTGATCCTTAGGTGCATAAGTCGTAGGTCTATCATGATGCATGCTCTTTCTAGAATTTTGATCTACCTTGCTATCCCTATTCCTATCATTATACTTAAATCCAAAATTATGCACCATTAAACATTTCTCATTGATTCTAGCATGCATGGATGGGCCATTTTCATTATTTCTAAAATGTAAGGAAGAACTTGAAATTGAGTTGAATTTTACCCTAGGGTTAGGAATTACCTCCCTTACCCTTGAAGTTCTCCCTTGATGTGAGTTTTGCTTTCTTCTCTCTTCTTTCTCCCATCTCCTAAGGTGCTCCATCTTCTTTAGCTCCTTCTTCCTTCGACACTTGGTGTGGTAGTGCCCTAGCTCACCACACGTAAAGCATCTAATCCTCTTTTTCTTAGCTTGAGCCTCTTCATTCCTACAACCCACCTTAGATTTAACCAAAATTGAAATGAGTTTAGATTTTACCTTCCTTTTACCTTTTGGGCACTTGTCTTTGTAGTGCCCCTTTTCATTGCACCCAAAGCACGTGATGTGGTCCTTGGTTCTTGCTTTGGTGGAGGTTGAGGCTAGGTTGACTACTTCTTCAACCTTGGAAGATGTGGAAGCTTCCTCTTGATCCGGAATTGATGAGGGTCTCTCCTCCCCCTCAATTCTTGAAATTGGTGCCTCTTCTTCTTCTCTTGAGGAGGTTGATGATCTTTCGCTTAGCTCCTCCTCCTCACTTGAAGAAGTTGACACTTCTTCCATTTCGCTTGATGATGTAGATGATTCTTTTTCTTTTTCCTCTTCTCCACTTGAACTTACTTCTTCGGGCTTATGTACTTCTTGAGCTTGTGTAGGGTTCTCATGATACTTTTTCACTTTGCTCCACAATTCACATGCATTTTGATATTTTCCTACACAACTCAAAATGTTGTTAGGCAAAACATTTATCAAGATATTCATTACCTTCTCATTTGCCCTAGAGTAAGTTTGTTGCTCTTGAGTCCAATATCGTGGGCGGAGCTTTTTCCCGTGCTTGTCCGTAGGAATTTCAAATGGTTCTTCCACTACCATTACGCATTCCCACTCTATCATGAACCACATCTCCATCCTTGACTTCCAACGCTCGAAATCCTCATGATCATAGGCCGGTGGAGTGTATATATCATCCCCAAGCTTGTCTTCCATGATTCTTGCCCTCTAGCGGTTGCTCCTTTGGCGATTAGTCCAAAAAGAGCGGTCCTTTGCTCTGATACCACTTGTTAGGATCTTTGCCCTAGCTAGAGGGAGGTGAATAGCGGTTCTTTGATTTTTTTCAACCTACGTTGTTAGTTGCGCAACGGAAATACAAATAAAAACAAACTAACAATGCTAACCAACCAGATTTACGTGGTTCGGAGATGAAACTCCTACTCCACGACAGTCCGTGAGGTGGACGATCCCTTGATCCTTCGGCGGATCGCTCCCCGGATGCTCTCCGGCTATCTCGTGTAGCTCCTTGTGGGTGGAGAAACCTCTCCACAATCCTCTACAAGCACCTGAGCACACAAGGCTACTATCAAGCTTTTTCCAAGCAAGATTTGCCAAGAAACCCCAGCCCGATCGAGTCCCCCTTTAAATAGACTCGGGCTGGAAATCACGCCACCAGTCGACTGCCCCCAGGGCAGTCGACTGGTGCCAGCCAAATTCGACCGTTGACACTCCAACGTTCGAATTTGCCAGCTTACCAGCCACCTACCAGTCGACTGGTACAGGACTAGTCGACTGGAGCCAGTCGACTGGAACCAATTCCAGTCGACTGGCAGTCGACTGGTCGACCCTCCTTGGGTCGACCCGATTCTCTGTGTGTTCCCACAGTCGACTGCCTTCGGGCCAGTCGACTGCCCTGCCTACCAGCCTAGGGTTTTGCATCCCGAGTACATTCCACTCAGCAC